>CM076579.1:1063694599-1063905743 GCA_034641835.2 Pinus albicaulis
AGAGCAGTGTATCACTTATGTGTAGCATTTGCAGAGTTGGTATGACAAATTTCTATGTTATCTTAAGCAAGTTTGAAATTTTCGTATTGTGATCATTTCAAATTTCAGCCCATGTTTTGTTAATGCATAAGCAAATTAGATATAAAACTACCTTGAATCCTGAAACACTGGCAACAAGACAATTTTATTGCGAAACAAAATCACATATTCAATTTTCAAATATTCCATTAAGTTCATGAGATTATCTACTTATGAATGAAATGACACAATATCCATGCTAGTAATGATGAGTTTTGAGTTTTGAGTCATGCTAGTAATAATGAGTTTTGAACTTTTGAGTCATGTAACAGGACTAGGTAGCTTGGGACATTGCCAACAAGTGAGTATTACTCTAGGAGGTTTTTTTTATTTGGTTAATTATCATCTCTCTACCATAACTTAATAATTAATTGAGTTTTTCCCTCCAAATATACCCCAAAGCCGGAGTACGGCTTGATGGTGAAGCCTTGGGTGAGTCCTAGTGTCTAGGGTCATTTTTTAATTTTTTACATTTCTCGCAGGGCGGAAATTGAAATAAAAATTGTATTTATAATGTAATAAGTGATGTCTAGAGAAGTTGTATGAGATATGAGTAATAAAATTTGCACCTTTCACCCTCAACTTTCTTCTCCGACACACTTTGAGGGGTTAAAAATGTGTTTTGAACGCTCAAAACCCACTTTTCCTCGGTTTAGTTGGAAATCTTGCAACTAATTAAGTCAGTAATTAAATAAATGAAGAAAAATAAATATCCACACATGCTAAATGTTGTGGAAATGAGGTGGAAAATTATGCAGGAGTTAAATCTAAGTTGCACGAAACGGGGAAACGGAAACGAGTTTCCGAAACGGGAAGCGATACGAAACGCAACCTCCCCAAATTTTGGAAACGATGACACACGATATATATATATATATATATATATATATATTAATTTAAATTTATATTAGAATTTAGGACATTTAAGAAATGTTATGTGAAATCATAAAACATATATGATAAATTCAAAGCATAAACTATTACAAGTTACAAGACATTTACTCATGAATGATAACAAAGACATAATAAAAATAGCAATATCGAAATATCGAAAACCAACCTTTATTATATATCAAAATCTCAAAATCAGTGTTTATTATATATATGAGGCTGCAAGTACAATAAAGACTATGAGCATGTCAAGTCAAGATTTTGTTTGAGTGATGGGTACATTTTTAGTAGGGTCATGTTAGAGGAGTTTGACAACCAATGTCACTAACATCAAGGTACATAGAGGGATTGGTGCTCTTGATTAAATACGAATTCCATACCCTAATACATGACAAAATCCAATGGAAACATTGCAATCACCCAATCTTAAAATCTTGAAAAACTGATAAGTCTGTTGGATTTTGAATGAGATCTAAAATTCTACTTTCTCCATATGAAATCCAATGAGGTCAGAACCACTCTCAAACATCCTGAGTCATTTCACGGTAATGTTAAAAATTTAAGTAAAAGGATGAAAATGAAGATTAAAGAGAATGAAAATGAACATTACCATGAATCGCATATAAATACTAGGGCCATAGGCTTGATCATTAGAAGCGAAGCATCCAAGACACAAATAAAATGAATAAAATAATAATACATTGCACGAATCCGAAAAAATAATAATAAAATAACGTTGTTTTGGGAGGAAACGTGGTTGTTTCCTATAGGAGGAAACGTGGTTGTACAGCCGGGAAACGCGTTTCTGGTCATACTGGCAACGTTTCCTGTACGAGAAACGTACCAGTACGGCCAGAAACGCGTTTCCCAACCGTATAGTATGGGTTTCCCCGTTTCCGTTTCATTTTTTCCTAAAACAAGGGTGGGGAGGACGTTTCCTACAACTTAGAGTTAAAATGAAGTCCCAAGGTGATATGGACTCCTAAAATCAAGGAAATGACATGTGCTTAAATAAAATCGAATTTCTGACATTAAATGACAAAGTTGTTTACTTGGAAATTCGAAATTGTAAAGTTAATGCACATTTCGAAGAATTTGGGGGAATATTTGTTGGATATTTTTGTGGGAAATTGTCCCCACATGGGTTATCACCCATCTACATTTGTCATTTCATCATAAAATTCGAATTTGGCACATAGGGGAAGAAGAAAATAATGTCCACTTGCCAAAAATCGATTTTTACACTTGGCATTGGAGCTTCATTCTACAAATTCGAATTTCTCTTTGGATTGTCACCACATGCCACTTATTTAATCACTTCTACATTGGGATTTGCTCTCAACTCTATATAATGGAGCCATGGACTCTCATATTGTATCCATTTGTTTTACTAGCTATTGTGCTTGCGTAAGAACTGCTACTTTCTACATTTTTCAAGAATATCAATAAAAAAACTCTAGCAGTCCATTCATGGGTGTTCTTTCTTTGGAGCATGGTGCATTGTGAGTTATTGGTATAATCTTTTCCATGCTTTGAATAATTTTATTTTCATATATTCTTGTCAACTTGTTATTGCAAAGCTATCTTATATTGGCATTTGATTTGAAAGTAGGCTCTAAAGTTTGAAAGTTCTAGTTTGTTTTCAAATAAACTTCTAGGAGTTTCAATTCATTGTTTTATTATCTAAATCTATATGGACTAAAATTTGATTTGAGTATTGTAAAAGAAATTTTGTTGGATCAAGTGTGGGGGGAAGTCTTTGGGAGACCTACCCACTCTTGGAGTACTTTCAAAGAAACTCTCATTTGTTATTTGGATTCATTTAGTTTATCTTACAAAAAGTGTCTTGCAGGGACTCATTTGTGCATAGTTTGTATACATGCAATCAATTGAAAATTTAAATCTTTTAAGATAGTGTTGCATTGATTCATATTAGCTATTTGAGGAACCCCCTTGGGAAGACTACGCACTCCTGGTGAGTACGCTGGCCACTAAGATGAATGACTAGAACTTTTGGCCACAAACTGCTCCAAAAGATCACTAGCAAAGGACTAGTCCCCTCACACCTCTCCCGGACTAAAGCTACTGAATATCCCTCTCTCTCGAAGTTGCCCTCCTCAAAGACTGCGTAACTCCTGGATGGTTGATGTTGTGTTCTCTGCTCTGAAAACTCAAGGTAAAGCTCCTCACCTGAGCGGACACTCAAAGTCCCCCGAGGTTGAGGTTGGGATCTCCGCTCGGAGACACCCGTGTGTTGAACAACACTTGCAAACTTAGCTAAACAATGTAAGCGTGCTCAATATCTGTTAGGCACAAATTCTGAAGATGCATAATAGAATGAATGATTAGCTACCCTCTCCCTCCTTTTATGCTTGAGACCCTAGCTCTCCCTTGGGCCCCACTAAACTGCATTGTCTCCTCATGCCACGTTGTCCTGCCTACACTGCGTTGTCCTGGCCCACGTTGTCATTGCGCTGCCTGGCCCACGTTGCCTCTGCGCTATCCCTCTCCTTGCGTTGTCACTTGGCTCCTATGGGCCCCATGCTGAAATTAGAGTATTGTTAAGTGACTTTAGGGAGTTTATTTATCCTAAGCTCGGTTATGGGTCCCATCACCCCTTTATTTTATGACTGAACATTAGAAAGGCAAAATCTAAGCAATAATTAATATTGCCAATTAGTTGTTGCTAATTGGGAATATTACAGTCCTCCCCGCCAAAATGTTGCTTGTCCTCAACCAACTGCAAAGATGGGTGCTGTAATATCTTCTCACTCTCCTAAGTGCATCCTCATCCGGCAAATTCCTCCATCTCACCATATACTCCTTAACCGTCCTGTTCTGTAGCTATCTCTCCCGAGTGTCTAAGATGGCTTCTGGTTGTAACACCAAATGCCCCTTGCCATCTGTAGGTGGAAGCTCCTCTGTTGCAGTCAAATGCTGCCCCAATGCCTTTTTCTGGCATGATACATGGAAGATGTTATGTATCATGTTGCATGCTGGCAGCTCTAGCTCATAAGAAACTTCCCCTATCTGGCGGATCACTCTGTAAGGTCCATAGAAGCGGGGCTTGAGCTTCTCGGCCCCCTTCTGCTTCAACGTAAACTACCAGTAAGGCTGAAGTCAGAGGTAGACCAAGTCACCTACCTCACACTGTCTCTCTGTCCACCCTCTATCGACATATAGCTTCTATTGATTCTACATTGTGGCTAAATTGTCCTTGAGAACCCGGAGTATGTCTTGGCTCTCTTGGATCCAATCCTTGGCCCTAGGGGCCTTGCTAGCTCCAAACATAACATCAGCGAAAGTCAGAGCATGATATCCATACAAAGCATAAAATGGAGACATATCGATAAACATGTGGAAAGTGGTGTTGTAGTAGTATTCTCCAAAATGTAGCCAACGCAGTCATGCCTTCTGCTGCCCTATGACATAGTTCTGCAAATAGCCTTCCAGCCACTTGTTCATTATCTCCATCTGCTCGTCCGTCTGAGGGTGATAGATGGTACTAGGAGTTAACTCTGTACCCACCAAACAAAAGAGCTCCTACCAAAAACCGCCCATGAAACGGTTGTCTTTGTCACTGACTATGGTCTTTGGAATACCATGCAATCTGAAATATCACGGAAGAACAACTCTGACACCTGTGCAGCTGTGTACCGTGTTGATATAGTGAAGAAGTGAGCATACTTCGTCAATTGATCAACGACCACAAAGATGTAATCCTTGCCCTGCAGTGCGGGCAACCCAATAATGAAATCCATAGAAATGATTTCCCACTTTCCTTCCAGAATGGGAAGCGACTGTAGTAATCCCGCTGGGTGGCTCATCTCCCCCTTGTTCCTCTGACACACCTTGCACTCCCTGACATGCCAGAGTACGTCCTCCTTGAGGCCTCTCCAAGAGAAACTCTCCCTGATAGCCCTGTAAGTCTTCGTGAATCCTTGATGGCTTGACAATGGTAAATCGTGTGATGCACGCAGTATCTTCTCCTTGAGCTGAGAATCTCCAGTCAAGAATATCCTATCTCTGAAGTAGATGACCTCATCCATCACACTGCGTCTATCATCTTTAACCTGACCATCCAGCACCTCACAAGCAAAGCGGTCCTTGGAGTACTCCACCAGCAGTTGAGCCCTCTAGTCTGTATCTATGCTCATCAAGGACAGCATTGTTGTTCTGCGTGATAGAGCATCCGCCACTACATTGTTCTTCCCCTTAACATACTCAATGTCGAATTCGTAAGCCTGGATCTTACTAACCCACTTGTGTTGCCTCTCCTGCAACTGTTTCTACCCAAGGAAAAACCGGAGGCTGTTGTGATCAGTCCTCACCCGAAACCTATTGCCCACCAAATACTGCTGGAACTTGGCCAATGCATGCATAATGGCCATTCTCCTTGTCGTATATCGGATACAATGTATCATGTGGCAGTAGCTTCCTACTCTCGAAAGCTATGGGGTGGTATTCCTGCATCAAAACTGCGCCTACCCCTCCCCTGAAGCATCACACTCCAGAATGAAGGGCTGCGTGAAATTCGGCAAAGCCAACACCAGGCAGCTTCTCATCACCTCCTTGAGCCTGTCAAAGGCCCTCTGCGCAGTATCAGTCCAGTTGAATGCCCCCTTCTTGGTGAGATTTATGAGGGGTGCAGCAAGCTGGGAAAATCCCTTGACAAACTTTCGGTAGTAGGTTTAAATGCCTACAAATCCCCGGAGTTCTATCACGTTCTTCAGCTCCGGCCATTCCCGGATGGCTCGGATCTTCTCCTCGTGGACTCTCACTCCGTTTACACCAATGATATGCCCCAAATAGAGCATCTCTATCAATCCAAACTTGCACTTGGAGAGCTTAGCATAGAAATGTTGCTCCTCCAAAATACGCAGTATAGCCTCAATGTGCTGCAAGTGCTCCTCACCAAGTGCAGTTGTATATAAGGATGTCATCAAAGAACACCAGCACAAACTTCCTCAATTGACCACGGAAGATGTGCTTCATACAGGACTAAAAAGTGGCTGGTGGATTGGTTAGCCCGAAGGGCATCACCAAAAGCTCAAAATGGCCATAATGGCACCTGAAAGTAGTCATGGGGACATCTTGGTCCCTTACCCAGATCTAATGGTATCCCAACCTCAAATCGATCTTGGTGAAGAATTTTCATCCCCTCAGCTCATCGATCCTAGGAATGGGGTATCGGTTCTTCATCGTCTTTTTATTAAGGGCCCTATAGTCGATGCACATCCTCAGTGTGCCATCCTTCTTCTTCACCAGTACAATAGAAGAAGCAAATGGGCTAGTACTGGGTCGAATGTGTCCCAGTGCTAAGAGCTCATGGATACTCTCTCAATCTCATCCCTGTAGGCCTTGGGGTGCCTATAGGGTGTGGTGATCACTGCCTAGATCCCCTGCTACAGCTCAATGGTATGCTCAAACCCCAGGTCTGGTGGCTGCTCCGGTGGTATGTCCCCAAAAGCCGTGGAGTACCTGTCCAATATCAACTGCACATCTAGGTGAACTTCCTACCCTGTGGCCCTTGCCTTCGAAATACGCAGTTCTACTACCCACTCTATGTCTCCCTTCCAGAAGTCTGCCTCCATCTAGTGTGCTGAAACTCTCTGCGGAGGATATGTGTGCATGCCTCTGATCATCACATGCTTTCCGCTCTTCTTATCCATCCACTCCATCTCCAGTGTCTCCTAGTCTGTGGTGACCTTACCCAGCGTAATCAACCACTGTACTCCCAATACCACATTGGTATCTGGGATGTCAATCACAAAAAAGTGGTCTGTCATAGTGTAGGTCCCCATGGTCACTGCTAATGCCGAAACATATCTCGCACACTGCATCATTCTGGCACCCAGTACCAGTACTAAGAAACCATCAAAACTCTTCGTCGGTATGCCCCTCCTCTCCACCAGCTGGGCATCAATAAAGTTGTGGGTGGCCCCACTATCTACCAGAACTAAGACACGATACCCCTGTACTGTGCCTCAGACACGCAGTGTCAGATACTTCGGAACTCCTCGCAGAGATGCAAGAACTCCTCCTGTGGGTGCAAACGCTGCCCCTCCTACTCCTGGGGGAGGAGGTGGTGGATGATCCCCTCTCTGCACTACAGCACTAGCTTCTCCCTCTATCTCCTCATAAGCATCTTCTCCCTCATTGTCGGAGAAGACCTCTATGTAATGTACCTTCCCTGCAGCACATCGATGACCCAGTGCCCAAGGCTCCTAGCATGTGAAGCATAGCTTCCTCCGTCTCAAGTCTCTCTGGGTATCATCATCCAAAGGCCCTCGGCCTTGGTTCCCCTTCTGCGGTGGAACTCCTATGTCCTTCCCCTTTGGCTGAAATGTCGGTCTCTCGGGGAAAGGAGCTCTGGTCCTGGGCAAAGCATCTTGCAAGTCTCTCGTCCTCCCGACTGCATTCTGAAGTGTAGCAGGCCTAGTGGACCTGACTAACCCACGCAGAGGTTCTGCCAACCCATCAATGAACATGTAAATCCTCCTGGCTGCGGACAAGTTCGATACCATCACTGAAAGTCTCAAGAACTCGGAAATGTAAGTTTCTGGATTCCCAGTATGTTTGAGCTTGGTCAGCTCGACAAAATGCTCCTCTGGATCCTTCCGGTCAAACCTCTCCAGCAATCTCCGGGTGAACTTTGCATATGTTGTCACTGCTGAGTGACCCAGCGTGGCCATCCCATGGAACCACGAATCATGGGCTTCTCCCTCAAGGTGTAGCACTGCCACCTTGATGGCCTCCACCTCTGCCATCTGATTAAGCTAAAAGTAAATTTCCAGCTTCTCCACCCAAACTTTTGTTGAACATTTAGATGACCCGTCACAAGTTGGCAAAAGAAATATGCCCACAGTACGTTGCAGCTCACCTCCCTGCGTGTACCCACCACCATTGTTCTAGTTACGAGGTTTGTTGTTGTTCTTGAGCAGGCAAAACTCGTGGAAAGTGAGAGCTTCACCAAACTCTCGCCCATATGACTGATACTCTGCAAAATAATCCCCATAATGAGCCATCTCCGGCTCCTGGGGTCCTCCCGTTCCGATACCTGCAATCAAGAATGTGGGCATCGTGGAACGTGGGGAAGTGTGTAGCACCACCTGTTGTGTTGTGTTATGCTCCTGTGTGTGATGGGAAGTGTCAGATCCCTCTCCGATGTGAAAACCCCTTGGGGTTTCACGCTGTCTATTCTCCCCAGCAATCTTCTGACCCATCTCCTCTATCTTCCTTGAGAGCTCCTGTACAAACTTCAGGAGGAGATTCCCGAACTCCTTCCCGTCATCTCTCTCTTCTGCGATAGATTCTTCCTCCTTTGCGTCCTCCACTGGAACGCAGTCCCCTTCTCCAAATGTGGCCTCGAGCATCCACTCTCGGCTCCTGTATTGCTGTGTCCGGTAAGTGATGTATTCTTTTCCTCTATGTGTGATACACTGATCTGCTCCACAGGTTGAGCCAAGTCTATGAGTTCTGATACCACTGTAATATTCCGAATAGGAAATAAAAAGCAATATAAAGCAACAGAAACAAAAACTACAACAAATAGAGAGACATCATGAAAAACACTGCAAACATGGAGAAAAGCTGAGCCATTTTATTATAAATCTGAAAGAGGGAATGAGTACAAAAGGTGATCAGAATGATGGCACCCTGGCTTGCTCAAGGCAAGCTGAAATCACTCTCAAAACCCTGCTAGGAATGGTTGCTTTCACTCTGGAGTGTGTAACTCCCTGAGCTACTGCTGCTGCTAGAAACTGCTGCCTCTGACTGGAATAGAGTTGCTCTTTGGGGTTGTTCCCTTGCTCAGAAAATTATGAAACTTTGGGTATGGACTCTCCTCCAAAAACTCGGAAAAATCCAGGAAGGAATTCTGGAAAGGCTGACCCCGAAATTTGACCCCCTTGGGAAGACTCCTGGTGAGTACGCTGGCCACTGAGATGAATGACTGGAATTGTTGGCCACAAACTGCTCCAAATGATCACTAGTGAAGGGTTGGTCCCCTCACACCTCTCTCGGACTGAAGCTACTGAATATCCCTCTCTCCCGAAGTTGCCCTCAAAGACTGCGTAACTCTTGTGAGGGACTGCACTGCCTCAAGACTGCGTAACTCCCAGATGGTTGATGATGCGTTCTCTGCTCTGAAAACTCAAGGTAAAGCTCCTCACCTGAGCGGGCACTCGAAGTCCCCCGAGGCTGAGGTTGGGATCTCCGCTCGGAGACACCCGTGTGCTAAACAACACTTGTACACTTAGCTAAACAGCGTAAGCATGCTCAATATCTGTTAGACAGAAATTCTGAAGATGCATAATAGAATGAATGAGTAGCTAGCCTCTCCCTCCTTTAATGCTCCAGACCCTAGCTCTCCCTTGGGCCCCACTTAACTGCGTTGTCACCCCATGCCACGTTGTCTTGCCTACACTGCGTTGTCCTGGCCCACGCTGCCACTATGCTGCCTGGCCCACGTTGCCTCTGCACTGTCCCTCTCCCTGTGTTGTCACTTGGCTCCCCTAGGCCCCATGCTGAAATCAGAATAATGTTAAGTGACTTTAGGGAGTTTATTTATCCTAAGCTGGGTTATGGGTCTCATCACCCCTTTATTTTATGACTGAACATTAGAAAGGCAAAATCTGAGCAAAAATTACTATTGCCAATTAGCTGCTACTAATTGGAAATATTACATATTATTTGTGTTTTCATATTCTCTCTACACTAATTTGTTTCTTGATCTTGCATCCCATAGGTAGTGTTGGTGATAAGAGCATCAAGGAAGGATCACACATTCGCTTCTCAATGCCTTTTTAGGAGAGCAGATTCGATCACATCTTGTTGTGGCTCCAGTCAAAGTTTCGCAAATTTTCATTCGAATTAACGGCCATCGTTTCAGGGCCCGAGCTAGTGTATCCAAGCTGGGAAGAGCCCGAGCTAGTGTATCGGAGATCCAACAGTGGTGCAGACGCTGAAGCCGCCATGAATTGGTTAAGGCAGCTTTGAGTAGCTTTGGGACGTTTCTAGGTTTGAGTGTGAAATTCGACGTAGGTTAATTGGCTATGTTCGTGTTGCGTTGAATCATTTCGGCAGCTGCCCTTCTATCGCTCGCCGAGGTCGCTTCGTGCTCTTGACAGTTGGGCAATCCATCTTCATATGGAATTGCCTGCTTGCCATGTATGCTAACTGTGGCAATTTGAAGTATGCACGCGAATTGTTTGACAAAATACCCAAGCGTAATGTGGAGCTTCAGGTAGCAGGCAGCCTTGTTGTTGTGCAGTGCGACTTTGTGGGCATCTAGCTTAGCCACAAATTTTGAGAGTACGGCAGACCGATCCATTTCTGACCATGCCAGTGCCGCAGAAATAGAATGGGAGAGTTCCCACCATTTCTTCTCAACACCATGATGCCTGGATCCCCAGGCACCCAACCTCAGCAACAGGATCAACCGCAGGTGATGACGCCGTCGAGGCCTCCTACCGACATAGACATAGGTGTCAAAGACTTCTTTCAAATCTTGTCGGAACCGTCACCTTTGCCCAATTATGGATTTCGATGCGACAAAAGGGCTTTTCACGAACTCTTTAGGAGATTGGAAACCCTTGAATCCTCTAAACAGGCACTAAAAAGAGAGGTCGATGAACTCAGGAACAAAGTAGTTGTAATGGAAGGCAAGAATGGTTCACTGAAGAAGTTGTTGAGGGACAACAAGGTGCAAGCAGTTCACCACCACCCCTCTAATGACACTCTACACGTTGAACTTCTCGATCTGAAAAACAAACAGGAGGAGATCAAAGCTCAGCAAGCGGATTTTAAACAAGAAACAGAAACACACATCAACTCATGGGCCCAGGTTGCTAGAGGGAGGGATACCCCCCTCGCTGCCCCTCTAACCGCAGTTGAGGAGGTGGTACAATCTAAACTCATGGAAGAACACACTAGACAAGCACGAGAATTGAACCTCAAAGTGAGAGGTCTTCCTTTGCCTCTCGCGTCCTCAAACCCCAAGGGTGGTTGGGACCCTGTTCCTCAATGAAAAACTAGATCTCCAGGATTTGACCCTTGATAGAGCTTGGCTTGGGTACGATTCCACTCTCTTTCTCCAGTTCAGGTCGGCGACTGATCGCCTTCGGGCTCTTAGAGCTAAGCGAAAGCTATTCTCACTTCCTAGTAAGATCTTCCTTGATGAAGATCTCACTAAAACACAGGTTGTTGAGCTCAAACGCTCTAGGGAGTTGGTTACAGCAGCACGTCAGGCAGGGAAATGGGCAGTTATCAGGAACCTCAAAGCAGTGATATGGGACACTTTCCCACCTGGGTGGAAGCCCCGTTCCGGGTCCTCCAAATGATAGGCTCGTTGGGGAAGGCAACAAGGGGCATCCATTTCCTTTAGTTGTTGGAATGGGAATGGGTCTTTTTGGGCATCACCAGGTTTATTATATGATGCTCTTCGACTGTCGGATATCTTATTCATCACCAAGACGCATGAGAGCCCTGTTCGACCTCTCCCAGACATTACAGGTTACCTTAAGTTCTCAGCTTGTAGGCAAGAGACGAGGAGTTCTGGTGGTATCAGAGGTTCTGAGGGAGTTGCTTGCTTCATCAGAGATTCCTTCCAGAGCAAGATTTCTTTGGTGATTGCAGATGAGTTTGCGAGGTTTATGTGGGTTCGGGTTCGAAGGGTCTCTCCTCTCCCCAGGGACATTTACATTGATTTTTGTTACTTCCCTCCTGCTTCTTCATCATATGCTGACGGGGATCCCTTTGTCGATTTGTATGTCGGCATAGCTCAGTATTCAGCAGTTGATGAGGTTATTCTTCTAGGTGACTTCAAGTCCCACACTAGAGCCCTCTAGATCCCTCTTCACAATCGGTTTGAGGACGTGTACTGCATCCAGGAGATCGATCCAAAGTCAGTGGGATTTCACAGGATCTCTGATGATGCGTTGGTGCCCTTTACCGCCTACTGTCGACATCTTTTACACTTGGGCGAATCTCAGGAGCTGTTGGTTCTTAATGACCTCCCGCGTTTTCCAAACTCCCGCTTTTTCACATGTCGGCCTCATGGTGGAGGAGCAAGAATTGTTGATTATGTCCTCTCTAGCCAAAACCTCCTCCCCTTCATTCATCACTTTTTTGTTTCCCCATCCCCTTAGCTGACCATGCTCTTCTTTCTTTCTCTCTTCGTGCTGACAACACCCCCATTCTCACCCCACCTCCCCCCAAGGGCTCACCACGCACTAATTTTCGTTTTGATGAGGGTGACCCAGACATCTTCTCTTCCCACCTTCGCCAGATGCTCCCCTCCATGGACCAATTCTCACTATTTGACTCCGCGTCGACCAAGTACAACTGTCTCTCATCCATAATTTTGGATGTTGCCCTTAAGTCCTACCCCCACTCTCGTCGTCCCACTTCCACCCCTCATAAACCCAAATCTTGCCCTATGAATCGATGGTATGATGAGGAATGCAAAGCTCTCCACCGCCAACTTCGACATGCATTCATCCATACTCACCCCTACTACCCCAACATCAAAGCCTCATATCGTCGCCTCCTCCGTCGCAAGAAACGTCTCTTTGTCTCCCAGAGAAGACGTGACTTGTGTACCTCTCTTGCTCACTCCCCTAGACACTTCTAGTGTACTGTCCTCCCCTGCCACTCTCCCCTCCCCTCTGACCTTAACCCTCACTCCATGTTCTCCCATGTATCCACCCTCTATGACATCCCAGGGCAACCCCAGATTCAAGTGACCTCTCCGCCCTCTTCAGGTTTCATATTCTATGATAATGACATCAGAGAGGCCATTTGGGTGATGAACAGCAGCAATGCAGCAAATGAGGATGGTGTCCAGGCAGAGTTCCTTAAACACAGTCTTCATGCTTTGGTTCCCTACTTGGTTGATCTCTTCAACCATGTGGTCTGTACAGGTTTCCCATCGACATGGTCTCAACACATCATTCACCCGATACACAAATCGGGGCCCAGCTCAAATCCCAACAATTATAGGACTATCATGGTGGGCCACACATTCTCCAAACTATATGCTACATCCCTCCACCTCCAAATCTCCAAGGAGCTTGAGTGGAAACAACTTAGAGCCATAGGAAACGCTGGATTTCAACCTGAGCACCAGAATATTAACCACATCCTTACACTTAGGGCCATCATTGAGGAGGCACGACATCGCTCTTCGAAAGTCTATTGTTGTTTTGTAGACTTCTGAAAAGCTTTTGACTCGGTCCCTAGAGAAGCATTATTCCAGAGACTCGGAGATATTGGCGTCTCAGAGACCCTCTTGTCAGCCATCATGCGCTTATATGAGTCGGTCCTTGGTCGTCTGCGCACAGTACATGGGCTATCAGATTTTATCCGGAGCACTATTGGGGCAAAAGTTAAAACAAGGTTGTCTCTTGTCCCCCACACTATTTGGGATCTATATTGACGAGTTGGAGTCCTTCTTGCGTGAACACATCCAGGACGGTGATGGTTGCCTTCTACATCATGTCTTGATTTCTATCTTGTTGTTTGCAGATGACGTGATCCTTCTAGCCCCATCCCCTGACGGATTGCAAAGGCAGCTGGATGCCCTGGCCTTTTGCAGTGATCTTTGACAGTTGATGGTTAACCTAGGTAAAACCAAGGTTATGATCTTCAACACGTCGAAGAAGTTTCTCTGTGACCTCCATTTCTTTTTCAGAGGAGAGGAGATTGAGATCACTAGCTCATACACCTATCTGGGGGTACTATGCACAGGACCTCGCTTTAACTTGCAGCCTGCACTCTAGCCTTGAATAAACAAGAGCTATGGATCCTTGGCCCTTCTCGAGAGACAATGTTTTCGGAATCATTTTCAGAACATATCAGCCAAGATGTCACTGATGGACAGTCTTGTTCGACCCACAGTTCTATATGGTTCGGAGGTTTGGGGTCCTAGCTTACTAGAGTCCGATTGGTCTTCTGCAGAGAGAGTGCAAATCACCCTTCTTCGTCGCATCATTCGGTGCAAGTAGACAGTTCCTCAGCCCATCATTCTTGCAGAGTTTGGAGCTCACCCCTTTCGCCTTGAGAGAATGTTTGGTATCATCTCTCTTCTTCATTGTGTTCGGGGTTTTGCGAATACAGCGAAGGGGCAGGACTGATATCCATACTTGGCCTACCTTTCATTAGAGTCCATTGCAGTAGCGAGTCCTTTGGCTCGATCCCGATGTTGGTATGCTGGAGTCTCAAATCTCCTTGCTATAGTTGGTATCAAGATAGACCAACTCCCTCCATTCAAGTATTCTTTGTGTGCACCGGGCCACCTCCTACCAACCAAACAAGAGATGAATAAAATCATCTGAGAGGATATTTACAGGAAATATGTACATGTTATTTGGATAAACCCTCAGGATGGGTTACGTCTGAAGATGGCTTTCTATGTTGAGCACTTCATGTTGTTGAGAGATGGACTCATTGTTCGGCCCCATTACACGCTTCGCCATTGGATGCATGCACTTCGGATTCCCTTGGTTCAGATCAGAGTAGGTTCTCATAAACTGCAGATTGAGACTAACCATCAGATTGCTCGGTTAGACAAGATTTGCCAGTTGTGCCACCTCCAAGAGATTGAGTCGGAGGAGCACTTCATCTTCCACTGCCCCAGTTACTATGAGATTCGTGGGAAATTCCATTGCTTGTTCAGAAGGATCCAAACCTTGTCTAGCTTCTTTCGATACCCAGACTAGAGATGCCTAGCCTTGTACATACAGGAGGCCACAAGACTTCGCACACAGATTCTCCAGCCTCCTCCTATAGAGCAGATCCTGTGCATCGGATTACGTCATTTTTTACAGTGCTCCCATCAGCAAGAGGCACGAAACGACGAGTTAATAACATTGTTGCCTCAAACTCGAGATCAGTGCGGGCTAGAGGTGCCATCCCCTTAGCACAGGGACCCATGAGTCATTACTAGGCCAGATCTCTTACTAACAGGCAGTTGAGATCACCCAATCACTAGCAACATATCACTTCTTTTCGGCAGCAGCGTAACAGAGGCTCCAGATCCTCCCCTAGCCCTCCCTCGGGACAACACTCCATCTTGAGTTTTTTGCATTCGACCTCGAGTGTTAGGAGAGAGATTTAGTGGACCATTATTTTGTGCCCTCTGCACTTGGAGTCCAAGATTTTCCTCATTTTAGTTTTCAGGCATTATGTTTTTCTTGCTTTATTTCTTATTTCTTGCTCTTTATATAGGAGACCTTTTGGTACTCCTCCTTGTATCGACATCATTGTACTCTGCAGTCCCATTGACCTACTTTTGTGGTCATTCGTTGCACATTAATATAATTATCTTATCTTATTACCTTATCTTATCTAACATTTTCGTTGTAGGGCCCCTCAACCACTTTCAAAGTTGATTTTTTTGAGGAGGTCGTGGACAAAGAGGAGGACTGCAATTTGGCAAGGCCATGGGCATTTGAGGAGGATTGGCTCCTTGTCTTGTGCAACATTACATTCACTCTTGAAGGTGAAGCTTTGATGCATCAAGAGACACTTAACTTCTTCAATCTTGAGAGCTTTTTTCATTGTACTTTCCTCATTTTCTGAATTTGACTTTCAAGGAGATATAGAGCTTGAGAAGCCTCACACGTTGTAAAGGTCCCTCTTAAGGTTTTACTTGAGACCTCTTGGAAGCTGCCTCATCTTGTAACATCTAATAGAAGTTTAGTTTTTCTTGTGGGAGCTTGGGTTTTCACCCAAGACATCATTTTCTCCTTTTTCCAAAAGGAGAAACTTGTGGGTGGTTTGATCTTGCATTTGTTTTCTTAGTTTTCATCTTGCATGCCTTAAAATTAACACAACCTCGCCTTCACAATCAAATCTTCTGAATTCTTTTTTGCTACTTATTTCCATTATATGCTTTGCAACTTCAAGTTTTGCTTTAGAGTACAATTTTAAATTTTACTTTTGGAGCAAATTTATTTCATTTTATGCAAAGCATTTCATTTCAAGTGGCAAAATTCATTTAGTTAGTTTAACCATTTGTTTCATGTTGGCCTCACAATAGGCTCATTGTTTACATGCTCATTTATTTTAAGTTGTTCATTTTACAAGGATGTAAATTGCAAGCTTCATTGTTTTAGTTGGTTATTGTTATCATTTGGCAAGGCAATTATTTTCAAAATCACGATCTTATATGTTTATGAAGCATTATTTATCTTGCATTATTTTGAGCAACTATCTAAGTTATCTTGTTAAGCATATTTCCATTTCTTGAAGCTTTTCCATTTTTGCAAAACATCTATAATCTTACTTGCATTATATATTAGGCATTTTAATATAATTGCATTTTTAATCAATTTACCTCCAAGCATAAGCTCAGTTGAAAGATATTTCTTAGAGACCCCTTTCTTTCATCAACTTGAGGGGCATAGACTCTCTTATGTGATTAACACAATGACCTTGCAGTCGTCAAAGCCACAGTCTCTGCAGCGCCAGAGGCATCGGGTGTGTTGGGAAATCCAAGGAAGGTATCGTTGAAATAGTCTTTGTTGTCTTTCTCTTGGACCCCTTCCACAACTCACATAAGAGACTTGTTTCAAAATAGTCGGAAGAAATGTCACATCTAGATTAGGCATTTTAGATTAAAAGCAACCAAAATAATTGCATCAAATTTTAGTATAGGTGCACTTCATGCTAACACATCTTACCATTTTACTGGCAAATGATTTCATGTACTCGTCATTGACGCAAATGTTTCGATTTGATTATCTTATTTAGGCAAGTATCATTTTGTTCACTTTTGCAAGTAAAGTTAAAATTGTTCTCCTTAACAAGTCACTCTATATTTGTTTTCATACATGCTTTGAATTTGTGAATGATTATATGAATTTTGAAAGCATTTCTTGAAAGCAAATTTTATGTCTTGTATTGCTGACATCATTTGTTTGATTGCAGGGTTACTTGTGTTTCAATTTGAAACTTTAATTTTATTTTGAGCAAGTATTATTTATTCTTAAAAGCATTTGAAGGCAATGGTTTCATACATGCTAATGATTATCTCATGTGTTGATGGTTATTAAACTTTATTTCATTTTATATTGCGCATTTTATTTGCACACAATCTCAGGTAATCATAATCTAACATCTCCTAGAAATTTTATAGCTTAGTTTTCCATTTAGGGACCACCCCCCTTAGCTAACCTAGGAGATAACTTAAACAAAGAGAGTTGGGAATAGGTGACAACCCCTTCTCTAGGTTCCTTGCCACCAACCACACCTTGCGGAGTTATAGACTTTTCTCACCAACTAGTAGGTAGGTGTAGGTGGCAAGGTCAACAGTACCCATGGTGTTATCCAAGTCCTAAAAGGTTTCTACTATCAACCAGAAAACTTCCCTCATAATGTCATCATTGTAAGGAGGTATAAGTGAGGTTAGCCTTATGATCTCACTAAGACAACAAGCACCCATAAGTCTTACTCCTTCACAAGGGTGCTCCAAGAACATATGTTGTATCAAGGCAAGCATTGATGGTTTTAGGGCCCAATTTAATCTCCTCCAATCTGATTGGTTCAACTCAAAAAGAAGCGAGTCTAAATTTTCCAAATTATGAAGGGCTTTCATTGTCACCGTCATGATCTTCAAATCTAACTTAAGTGCAAAGAGTTTGTTTCTGATTCCCTGTTCTTTCTACATATCCCTTAGCTGCTCCAGCTAAAGAATAACATGGACTCCTCTTGAGAACGGTTTGTTGTTCGAATTTTTCTCTGGTCTATATTGCAGTCCACTGATGTACTACTATGATGATTTAAGAGGTGTTTTAAAAACTCCAGTGTTCACTTGCTAATCATCAACCCTAAAATCATTATTACCTTTCAAACCCTAGCAGCAATATATAAAGAATATAATAGTTGCAATATACTACATCAAAATAGACAGAGTGTTGATTTTTCCTTGGCACTTCAGAATGAGGTCTATGTCTAAAACACGATCACAAACACACTAAAATGCCACCATACAAACACTTTGCACAGTGAACAATTGACAGCAGTGAACCAATGTAGTACACAAGAAATTTACACAGCCCAAAATTTGTTATATTACAACTTTAACAAAAGAAACATAAGGCTCTCATACCAAGGATCATGGCCCTTACAATTAGCCCCCATACAAGGAAAACTAGGGCTTGATGTCAACAACACATGACCATCAATCTTCCCTTGGACAAGACACACTTGAACTACTTGTTGATGAAGCGCTTGACCACAGCCCTTTCAGTCCACGTACCTTGAACACCTGGAAAATCCTTTGCCACCTATGCATGCAAAGAGTATTGTTACTCCAACACCTCTGCCACTGCTACTCACAAAGTCCTCTGCAACTTTAGATTCTCTTGCACACCCAGCTCTTCAATCTGCCTTGCATCAATCCTCTTGCTACTCCAAGAAGATTAAACATAGACCAACAACTCTGCGCTCCAGCAATCCTCTAGTTGCTCCAACAATCACTACTCTTAGGGTCTTCAACAATACTGCCCTCAAACAACAACTCTGCTCCACCAAAATTACTACACTTATGGTCTTCAATGATCTGCCTTCTATCAGTCCTTACTGCTCCAAGATGACTGAACTTGGGGCTTCAACAAATAGCCTTCTTTCAAACTTTTTGCTGCTCCAAAAATATTTGATCATAGGCTTTCATAAACATCCCTCTATGTGACTTCTTGATTGCTCCAAGATATCAGACCTTATGGCATACTTGGCAGCCCACACAATAGTGATTTGATTCCCCAAATCATAGTCACTAAGGCTACTTGTAAATATTGTTCAAAACCCTTATGAACGGACCTACCATGCTCAGCAATTCATCAACTTAATACAAACTTCAAAACATACCTTGTTGTCCTCTAATCAACCCTTAGATGACTCGGTTCTATGGTACATAGCCTTTGAGATGCTCGGCCCTATACTAGCCTTCTACTGCCACTACAGGTTCGGATCTTTATCTCATGTGGTTGCCTTAGTTTAAAATCCAATCATAAGTCTGTGGTCACTCCAACAATCTCGGCCTTAGTGTATTCTCCTACACTGGAAGGTAAGGGTACTCGGCCCTTGTTTCTGCTCGGCCTCCTTATCCACAGAAAATTAGGGCTATAGCCCTCGCAAAACTTCAAAGGAATCTCTTACCAACACATTGTTCATTCATCCACAAACCAAGGTGCCAAACAACAAAACCATACTCCAACCCTCCACGTCTTAAGTCAGATCACAAAGAAACTCATCCTACTTCTCCAACTCAACTCCTTGAGATCCGCTGCTTCTTGTGCTTATGTAATGGATGCCAAATGATCTCACATTCATCTCTACTTATACTGTCCTTGGGGAGAACATTAAACCCCAAGGGCCATGTCTTGTAGGCCAAGCCGACTTGAGCCTACACATGAAAACCCCACTAACATAAGAAATAAATTCTCTTTCATTTGTTTTTTGCCCTAGGTGCCCCTTAAGCCCATCAAAGGTGCCCCACATGCATCCAATGAATAAAGAATTATTTTTCCACTTTGTCTTTCACCCACGAATTTGGTTACAAATGCCACTGCTTAGGTACACATCCCATAAACCACATTTTGAGGGTCAACTCCTCACAAGCCCAGTACCCCAAGGGTTGTGGGAGTCTCCCAAGCTACACATTTCAACATTCCCTCTTAGCGAGGGAGGTACTCCCACCACTCGAAAGTATCTCGTCATCATAAGCAACACTAACCCAATCTCTAGCGTTCACCACTACAACATACCCTATAGAATGAACCACACTATCCTTGGTAGTGTCCTTGCCAGCACCAGCTTCCTGCTTCTTTCTCTCATGATAGGCCTTCATCCCATTCCACGGTTCCTTCTTGCCAATTATAGAAGTCTCCTTACTCCCCACTGACCATGTGCTCTTCTTGGGTTGCAAATTCTCCCTTTGAACCTGAAAACTCCTACTCGAACTTGACTCCCTTTGAGTCTCAGGAACCTGCTTCTTCCCTTGATCTATAGGCTTGTCTATCAATTTGCATAGACCATGCTCCCTAACTCCAGTGATAGCTCCCACAAAGTTAGAGCCTTTAGGTCTGAGCATCACTTTCCCATCTCAAAATATCACCTCAAACCCTTTCGCCCGATCACTGAGACAGACAACACATTGTACTTGAGCTTCGATACCCACAATACATCTTGAACTCGTAGTAGCCCACTTGACTCCATCCTGAATGGCACAACACCTAAACCTCCAACAGCTTTCAAACTCTTGTCGCCAACCTCCATGTGCAACTTCATTCAATTAGTCTCAAAAACTCACACAAACCTGTCATATGCTTCGACACTCCACTATCCACATACTATGTAGCCTCGTCAGTGGCACCCTCGAGGAAATGAGAAACTAGAGCAAAATCCTCCTCCAATCTTCTCGAGAAGTCATCTAGCTCAAAAGATGTAATTGCCCCAACTATCTCCTTCCCCTTTCTCTTCTCATTTTCTCCCTTCTTCTTGCGCAGACACTTGCTCACATAATGACCATATTCGCCACATGTATAACACTTCAACTTGCTCAAGTCCTTTGCCTTGCCCTTCATCTTTCGTGAAAGATCCACGTTATCATCAAAAAACTTCTTCATCTTATGAACATGCTCGTCCCGCAATTCTTCCTAGATGAATTCATCCCATAACTTGTTCCAATCTGGCAGCTTATCTATAGCAATTATCCCTTTGATAAATGGATTACATTCCTCGGAGAAGCCCTTCAAAGCAGTCCTCGCCAGCTTAGACTCTGGAACATTATCTCCTATGGCAACAAGCTCATCGCGACCCTGAGAAAATCTCGTCAAATACGGAGCCACACCTTCACCATCCAACATCTTGGTGTTCTTCAACTTTTCTCTAAATACCAACAACTAGTTCTTGTTCATATTCTTGAACAAATCCTGAAGAGCTTTCTACATCTCATGAGCAGTCTACTTCCTAGTCAGATAAGGTATCAAGTGATATTTTGACACCGTATAGGATGATCATCTGAGCCTTCACATCCAACTCTTCAAATTCGTCCAACTCCTTAGCGTTTGTTAGTTTCTTAATCTCCTTGTCGGCAAACTCCCATATCTTATTCACCAACAAGACCAGTTTGATCGTCCTTCCAAGGACTATAGTTGGACAAGCCATCCAATCTATCTTCATACCTCAAACTCGTGACCAACTTCACCATGCTACTACTCCTTCAACAATAAGGCAACCAACTCCTTCTTGACCCATACGTTGTGCACACTCTGATTCAGTTGTCCCTTCAAAGTAGCTCTGATACCATGTTGATTTTCCCTTGGCACCTCAGAATCAGGTCTATGTCTAAAACATGATCACAAACACACTAAAATGCCACAACACAAGCACTTTGCACAGCAGACAATGTATATCAATGAATCAATGTAGTACACAAGAAATTTACACAACCCAAAACTCGTTATATTACAACTTCAATACAACAAACATAGGGCTCCCGTACCTGGCATCATGGCCCTTACAATTAGCCCTGATACAAGGAAACTAGGGCTTGATGTCAACAACACATGACCATCAATCTTCCCTTGAACAAGACACACTTGACTTACTTATTGATGAAGCGCTTGACCACAGCCCTTTCAATCCACATACCTTGAACACCTGGCAAGTCCTTTGCCACCTAGACATGCAGAGTATTGTTGCTCCAACACCACTGCCACTGCTACTCGCAATGTCCTCTGCAACTTCAGATTCTCCTGCACACCAGCTCTTCAATCTGCCTTCTATCAATCCTCCTGCTGCTCCAAGAAGATTGGACATAGGCCAACAACTTTGCCCTCTAGGAATCCTCGAGTTGCTACAAGAATGGCTACTCTTAAGGTCTTCAACAAAACTTCCCTTACACAATAACTCTGCTCCACCAAAGTTATTGCTCTTAGGGCCTTCAATGATCTACCTTCTATCAATCCTTGTTGCTCCAAGATGATTGAACTTAGAGCTTCAACAAACATCCTTATTTCAAACTTCTTGTTGCTCAAAAAATATCTGATCATAGGCTCTCATAAACAGCCCTCTAGCTTTCTTCTCGATTGCTCCAAGATATCAATCCTTAGGGAACACTTAGCAACCCACATAGTAGGGATTTGATTCCCCAAATCGCAGTCACTAGGGCTACTTGTAAACGTTGTTCAAAACCCTTATGAATGTACCTACCAGACTTAGCAACTCGTCAGCTTAAGACAACACTTTATAACATACCTTGTTGTCCTCTAATCAACCCTCAGATAACTCAGTTCTGTGATACATAACATTTGAGATTCTCGGCCATGTACTAGCCTTTTTGTTAAATTTGGACAACTAGGTCCAAACTCCATATTAAGATGCTCAGATTAAGAGGCTAATATTTTTGTTGGATTCCTCTTTCTGAGAGGTGTAAAATCCATATAAAATATGTCTTAATCCGATGAGCAGAACTTATATTTTGAATTTATTATTTTAATAAATTATATGTGCAAGGTCGGCCAGTTTTGTAATGTAGGCTCGGATGCCCAACAGATGTGTCACACACCCTCATGATGGATATATATACAGGAAAAGTTGGAGAGATTTTCATCATCATCACAACTCACATATTCCTCTCTCATCTTAGAGTACGAGCTACCAAGAAGGACGAGTTTCAGCCACACGTGTGAAGGATGAAGAGGACAAACTGTACGGCCAAGCTGAAGTACGGATTTGCTGCTGCTAGGGTTTCGCAGAAACTTTGACCAGCGTTGACTTTGGTCAACGCTTGGTCCAAACAAGCTGAAAACTTGTGGAAGGTTCGATTTATGAAGGTCGTACTACCTGGCACAAAAATCGAGGTCAAAGGGTTGACCGTTTTGCTGCTGCGTTGACTTTTAGCTTGCTGCCCCTGCGTTGACTTTTCAGGACAGCGTTGACTTTTGCAGAGTTGACTTGGGTTGACTCATCTAATGATTGGAGGGTTGTTGTGACACATGCTGGGCTGGCTGACCAAAGGAGACTTTGCTGGTTGAAGCATCCTGTTGACCGCCGAAACGAACACACACATTTTTCTTGTTTCTGATTTGTCTTCTGTAAGATCTACTTATATGTTCTATCTGCATTTTGCTTACCTACTTGTATGATTGCTGAAAGAAAAGTGAAATTGCTACTAGCATAGAACATCTACAAAACTTTACATGGTATCGGAGCTGAGGTGAAGACAAACTCAATCTATAGCAATCATCATCACAGCTCGGTTCCATGGCCCCATCCAAGGAGAATGACAAGCCGACTAGTGATGGACTTCCTATCCGAAGATGATATTAGATCTCACTAGAAGATCATGATCTCTTGGATCATGTGAAAGGAAGGATTCAAGAACCTCCATCCAATGCCTCTGCTGCTGTTAGAAACAAGTATAAGAAGGGAGAAATCAAAGCAAAGCTGCTGATCAGGGAATCCATAAATAAGAGTCTGGTTGCCTACATATCCGAACTAGGCACATCCAAGGAGATGTATGACAAATTGATACTTATGTTTCAAGTAAACAATGTGAACCAAGTGCTATTCCTCAAGAACAAGTTGAAGAATATGAAGAAGGGCCGAGATGAGTTTGTTCAAACTTTCTTTCTGAAGTTGACCGAAACCAGGAACCATCTGCTAGCTATTGGGGAGATAATAGCCGATCGTGAGATGGTTCTCACCGCACTTGGAGGACTTCCATATGAATGGCAAGTATTCACAACTACTATCCTCAACAATAATACCATTCCTAACTTTGATGAGCTTCTGTCAAGATGTATGCAAGAAGAAACAAGGATGAAGGAATTTGATAATGAAAGAAATGCTGCCTATGGTGCTCATTCCCGAAAGAAGAACTCTGGTGATTCTAAGGACAAAAGAAGGACAAAGACTCAAGAGAAGAAGGGTAAATTTTTCACCTGCCATAGGCCTGGACACTATGCTAGAGAATGCCCCTTCAAGGAGGATTCTCCCGATAGTGACGATAACAACAACAACCGAAGAAATGGGAATCAAAGAAATGACAAATCCAAAGGAAAGAGGAAGGCTCACTTTGGAGGAAACAATCAACCTTCTAAGAGGTCCAGAAATACAAGGTATGAGGAGTCTAATGTTGTTGATAAAAGAAATGAGTATATTCTGGTATCTGCTCTCTCAGCTGCATCTCCGCCCGACACTATGGATGTCTGGCTAATTGATAGTGGTGCCTCAAGACACATCACCGGATTCAAGGAAGCACTTTCGGACATGGTTGAAAGGGATACTAATCTAGAAATTATCCTTGGGGATAATGCCACTTATCCTGTGAAAGGGACAGGGACTGTGACCCTCCACTTGTCCCAAGGACAAGTCCTCCGTTTGCAAGATGTACTCTATGTACCTAAATTGAAGAAGAACCTTGTGTCTGTATCTGCCATGAAAGACAAAGGATTCAATGTAACTTTCTCTGATGGAAAGGTGCTCATGTGGAAGAAGAGCTTCAAGGAAGCTATCTCTATTGGTTTTAGAGTTGGTACACTCTACCAGGTTGGAGGGAGTCCGTTGGGAGCTATGACTTGTGATACTATCCGACAAACCGAACTATGGCACCGTAGATTTGGAAAGCCCTTCCCGAAGCAAGGAAGGTGTATGTAAGGGCTGTGCTGAAGAATATAACATAACAAGGGGACCTTCTTTCCCTCAAGTGTCACAAAGACATCTGAGATATTGCAATTAGTCCATTCTGATCTTTCTGGTATGTTGCCTGTAACATCCCTGGGGGGATGTTCTTACTATATGACATTTACTGATGACTTCTCTCGCAAAACCTGGATCTTTTGAGGAAGCCATCAAGCATCAAGTCTGGAAGGATGCTATGCATGAAGAATATGAGTCTATTATGAAGAATGATGTCTAGGATGTGGTCCCAAGACCGAAGGACAAATCTGTTGTCACTGCGGAATGGCTCTACAAAATCAAACATGGATCTGATGGGAGTGCTGAAAAGTTTAAGGCAAGGTTTGTTGCCCGTGGCTTCTCTCAAAAGGAAGGAATTGACTATGACTATATATTTGCACCTGTGGCACGATATACCACCATCCGATCAATCATAGCCCTTGCTGCTACACAAGGATGGAGTCTTCATCAGATGGATGTCAAGACCGCTTTTCTGCATGGTGCAATAAAGGAAGAGGTGTATGTAGAACAACCTCTGGGATTTGAAGTTCAAGATCGAGACACTTATGTCTGCAGGTTCAAGAAAGCCCTCTATGGGTTAAAGCAAGCACCCAGAGCTTGGTACGAGAGGATGGATAGTTACTTGATGAAGCTGGGCTTCACTCGAAGCAATGCTGATCCGAACCTATACTTCAAGGTTGTAAAAGAGAAGCCTCTCATTCTAGTGCTGTATGTGGATGACCTCTTCCTGACTGGTGATGACCCTCTCATTCATCAATGTAAGAGGGAGCTTGCTGCTGAATTCGAGATGAAGGACCTAGGACTGATGCACTATTTACTAGGCCTGGAGGTCTGGCAAAGACCTGGAGAGATTTTCCTTTCTCAAGGAAAATATATTGTGAAGCTTCTGAAAAGATTTGGAATGGTGGACTGTAAGTCCGTGTCGACACCGATGGAACTCAACTTTAAGAAGTTGAGGAGCAACGTTGTTGGGCCCGTCCTACTGAGTATCGTGAACTCATAAGGACACTGATGTTCTCAATGAACACTTGTTCGAACATATGCTGTGCAGTGAACACTTTGAGTCAACACATGGTTGATCATAACATTCACTGGGTTGGTGCCAAGAAACTCTTGAGATATCTCTGAGGCACGACAGACCATGGGCTGAGATACACTGCCAGGAGTATGACACTCCGTGGATATACTGATGCCGATTGGGCTGGCAGTATGGTGGATCGCAAGAGCACATTTGGATGCTACTTCACATGAAGATCTGCTTCGGGCAGGAATCTAAAGTCGGCAGTCTTGAGCACCGCTGAGGCCAAATACATTGTAACATGTATGGCCTGTTGTGAAGTCACTTGGTTGCGAAAGCTCCTTGAGAGTTGTTCGAGCATGTGCTAGATGCCACCGTTATCCTTTGTGATAACCAGAGGGGGATTCATTTGTCATAGAATCCCGGGTTCCACGATTGATCCAAGCATGTTGATGGTTGGTACCACTTTATCTGGGATATGGTACAGCGAGGCGCCGTAAGGCTCGATCATATAGGAACTGATGAGCAGGTCGCGGATATTCTCACAATGCCCTTGGGGAAGGTCATGTTCCTAACCCTCCGTGAGAATCTTGGAATCATGGAACGACCCTATGATGTGGGTCCCGTTGGACGATGCGCTCTGGGAGCTCTCCGGGGGCTTCGGGGAGAGCTGGGATAAGGGCACCATAAGGCTAGGTTTACAACCTGGTGGTGTTTGACCCCACTGCCAGGATTTGAGTTGGTTCACCTCTCATTTTCTGTGCCCCGTATGCATCCTACCCATTGAGTTCAGGGCTCATGGGAAGTACCTCTCATTTGGCGAATGAGGTGTGGAAAAGTTAGAGACTATTAGCAAAGACTGATGGACGCATCAGAGATTGCCGTACTCTCTATCTAGGATGGCACGGTCCAACCACTTGATCTGGGATCAAGATTTGTGAGGTCTGGCACCTCTGGACTGACTATGTCAGTCGGGGGATGATGTCTTTGTGACTGACCCACTTCTGTTCTGAAATAAAGAAGCCAGCAAAGCAAGTTTCTATGATGACGCACGGCATGTTGATTTCGTGTCTAATAGATGGATTCTCCCTAGTTGAGAGGGAGGTTAAATTGACAACTAGGTCCAAACTCCATATTGCATGCCTGAATTAAGAGGCTAATATTTGCTGGATTCCTCTTTTCTGAGAGGTAAAATCCATATAAAATATGTCTTAATTGGATGAGCGTAACTTATATTTTGATTTTATTATTTAATCCAATTATATGTGCAAGGTCGGCCAGCTTTGTAATGTAGGCTCGGATGCCCAACAGATGTGTCACACACCCTCATGATGGATATATATACAGGAAAAGTTGGAGAGATTTTCATCATCATCACAACTCACATCTTCCTCTCTCATCAAGGAGTACGAGCTACCAAGAAGGACGAATTTAATCCACACGTGTGAAGGACGAAGAGGACAAACTGTACGGTCAAGCTGAAGTACGATTTTCTGCTGCTAGGGTTTCGCTGTAAGTTTTACCAGCGTTGACTTTGGTCAACGCATGGTCCAAACAAGCTGAAAATTGGTGGAAGGTTCGATTTATGAAGGCCGTACTACCTGGCACAAAAATCGAGGTCAAAGGGTTGACCGTTTTGCTGCTGCGTTGACTTTTAGCTTGCTGCCCCTGCGTTGACTTTTCAGGACAGCGTTGACTTTTGCAGAGTTGACTTGGGTTGACTCATCTACTGATTGAAGGGTTGTTGTGACACATGTTGGGCTGGCTGACCAAAGGAGACTTTGCTGGTTGAAGCATCCTGTTGACCGCCGAAACGAATACACACATTTTTCCTGTTTCTGATTTGTCTTCTGTAAGATCTACTTATATGTTCTATCTGCATTTTGCTTACCTACTTGTATGATTGCTAAAATAAAAGTGAAATTGCTTCTAGCATAGAACATCTACAAAACTTAACATGGTATCGGAGCTGAGGTGAAGACAAACTCAATCTATAGCAATCATCATCGAAGGAAATGGGTTCCACTAGTCTTGAATTCAAGGAGAATGACAAGCTGACTGGAAGTGATGACTTCCATCCCTGGAAGATGATATTAGATCTCAAATTAGAAGATCATGATCTCTTGGATCATGTGAAAGGAAGGATTCAAGAACCTCCATCCAATGCCTCTGCTGCTGTTGGAAACAAGTATAAGAAGGGGGAAATCAAAGCAAAGCTGCTGATCAGGGAATCCATAAATAAGAGTCTGGTTGCCTACATATCTGAACTAGGCACATCCAAGGAGATGTATGACAAATTGATACTTATGTTTCAAGTAAACAATGTGATCCAAGTGCTATTCCTCAAGAACAAGTTGAAGAATATGAAGAAGGGCCGAGATGAGTCTGTTCAAACTTTCTTTCTGAAGTTGACCGAAACCAGGAACAATCTGCTAGCTATTGGGGAGATAATAGCTGATCGTGAGATGGTTCTCACCGCACTTGGAGGACTTCCACATGAATGGCAAGTATTCACAACTACTATTCTCAACAATAATACCATTCCTAACTTTGATGAGCTTCTGTCAAGATGTATGCAAGAAGAAACAAGGATGAAGGAATTTGATAATGAAAGAAATGCTGCCTATGGTGCTCATTCCCGAAAGAAGAACTCTGGTGGTTCTAAGGACAAAAGAAGGACAAAGACTCAAGAGAAGAAGGGTAAATGTTTCACCTGCCATAGGCCTGGACACTATGCTAGAGAATGTCCCTTCAAGGAGGATTCTCCCGATAGTGACGATAACAACAACAACCGAAGGAATGGGAATCAAAGAAATGACAAATCCAAAGGAAAGAGGAAGGCTCACTTTGGAGGAAACAATCAACCTTCTAAAAGGACCAGAAATACCAGGTATGAGGAGTCTAATGTTGCTGATAAAAGAAATGAGTATATTCTAGTATCTGCTCTCTCAGCTGCATCTCCGCCCGACACTATGGATGTCTGGCTAATCGATAGTGGTGCCTCAAGACACATCACCGGATTCAAGGAAGCACTTTCTGACATGGTTGAAAGGGATACTAATCTAGAAATTATCCTTGGGGATAATGCCACTTATCCCGTGAAAGGGACCGGGACTGTGACCCTTCACTTGTCTCAAGGACAAGTCCTCCGTCTACAAGATGTACTCTATGTACCCAAATTGAAGAAGAACCTTGTGTCTGTATCTGCCATGGAAGACAAAGGATTCAATGTAACTTTCTCTGATGGAAAGGTGCTCATGTGGAAGAAGAGCTTCAAGGAAGCTATCTCAATTGGTTCTAGGGTTGATACACTCTATCAGGTTGGAGGGAGTCCGTTGGGAGCTATGACTTGTGATACTATCCGACAAACCGAACTATGGCACCATAGAAAGCCCTTCTTGAAGCAAGGAAGGTGTATGTAAGGGCTGTGCTGAAGAATATAACATAACAAGGGGACCTTCTTTCCCCTCAAGTGTCACAAAGACATCTGAGATATTGCAACTGGTCCAGTCTGATATTTCTGGTATGTTGCCTGTAACATCCCTGGGGGGATGTTCTTACTATATGACATTTACTGATGACTTCTCTCGCAAAACCTGGATCTTTTGAGGAAGCCATCAAGCATCAAGTCTGGAAGGATGCTATGCATGAAGAATATGATTCTATTATGAAGAATGATGTCTGGGATGTGGTCCCGAGACCGAAGGACAAATCTGTTGTCACCGCTAAATGGCTCTACAAGATCAAACATGGATCTGATGGGAGTGCTGAAAAGTTTAAGGCAAGGTTTGTTGCCCGTGGCTTCTCTCAAAAGGAAGGAATTGACTATGACGACATATTTGCACCTGTGGCACGATATACCACCATCCGATCAATCATAGCCCTTGCTGCTACGCAAGGATGGAGTCTTCATCAGATGGATGTCAAGACCGCTTTTCTGCATGGTGCAATAAAGGAAGAGGTGTATGTGGAACAACCTCTGAGATTTGAAGTTCAAGATCGAGACACTTATGTCTGCAGGTTGAAGAAAGCCCTCTATGGGTTAAAGCAAGCACCCAGAACTTGGTACGAAAGGATGGATAGTTACTTGATGAAGCTGGGCTTCACTCGAAGTAATGCTGATCCGAACCTATACTTCAAGGTTGTGAAAGAGAAGCCTCTCATTCTAGTACTATATGTGGATGACCTCTTCCTGACTGATATTGACCCTCTCATTCATCAATGTGAGAGGGAGCTTGCTGCTGAATTCGAGATGAAGGACCTAGGACTGATGCACTATTTACTAGGCCTGGAGGTCTCACAGAGACCTGGAGAGATTTTCCTTTCTCAAGGAAAATATATTGTGAAGCTTCTGAAAAGATTTGGAATGGTGGACTGTAAGTCCGTGTCGACACCGATGGAACTCAACTTTAAGAAGTTGAGAAGCAACGTTGCTGGGCCCGTCCTACTGAGTATCGTGAACTCATAAGGACCCTGATGTTCTCAATGAACACTTGTTCGAACATATGCTGTGCAGTGAACACTTTGAGTCAACACATGGTTGATCATAACATTCACTGGGTTGGTGCCAAGAAACTCTGGAGATATCTCTGAGGCACGACAGACCATGGGCTGAGATACACTGCCAGGAGTATGACACTCCGTGGATATACTGATGCCGATTGGGCTGGCAGTGTGGTGGATCGCAAGAGCACATCTGGATGCTACTTCACATGAAAAGATCCTGCCTGCAAGGTGAGAATCAAAGCCCAGCCTTAGCACTGAGTCATGTTACTGTAAACATGTATGTGGCCCTTGGCAGTCACTGGGTGGTTATGCAAGTCTGAGAGTTGTTCCCGAGCATAAAGGATGCCACCGTTATCCTTTGTAGATAACCAGAGGGGGATTCAGCCTGCCATAATCCCTAAATTCCACGATTGATCCAAGCATGTTGATGGCCGGTAACGACTTATCCGGGAGGAAGCAGCCAGCGCTCAAAGGCCTGAATTACATAGAACTGATGAGCAGTCGTTTTGATATTCCTCACAATGCCCTCAGCTGGCCAGCGGTTCCTAACTCCTCTCGTGAGAATCTTGGAATCGTGGAAAGACTCTATGGGTCCTGACGATGAGCTCGGAGCCTGGGGCTTCTGGAGAGTTTCTGGAGGTGGCAAACCCAGCCAAGGCTAGGTTTGCCAACCTTGGTGGTGTGCTTGGACCCCACCGTTGTGATTTTGAGTTGGTTCACCTCTCATTTTCTGTGCCCCGTATGCATCCTACCCATTGAGTTCAGGGCTCATGGGAAGTACCTCTCATTTGGCCAATGAGGTGTGGAAAAGCTAGAGACTATTAGCAAAGACTGATGGACGCATCAGAGATTGCCGTACTCTCTATCTAGGATGGCATGGTCCAACCAATTGATCTGGGATCAAGATTTGTGAGGTCTGGGACCTCTGGACTGGTTATGTCAGTCGTGGGATGATGTCTTTGTGACTGACCCACTTCTGTTCTGAAATAAAGAAGCCAGCAAAGCAAGTTTCGGCGGGATGACGCACGATGTTGATTGCACTAATAGATGGAGTTCTCCCTAGTTGAGAGGGAGTGTTAAATTTTGACAACTAGGTCCAAACTCCATATTAAGATGCTCAGATTAAGAGGCTAATATTTTTGTTGGATTCCTCTTTCTGAGAGGTGTAAAATCCATATAAAATATGTCTTAATCCGATGAGCAGAACTTATATTTTGAATTTATTATTTTTAATAAATTATATGTGCAAGGTCAGCCAGTTTTGTAATGTAGGCTCGCATGCCCAACAGATGTGTCACACACCCTCATGATGGATATATATACAGGAAAAGTTGGAGAGATTTTCATCATCATCACAACTCACATCTTCCTCTCTCATCAAGGAGTACGAGCTACCAAGAAGGACGAGTTTAATCCACACGTGTGAAGGACGAAGAGGACAAACCGTACAGCTGAACTGCAGTTCGATTTTCTGCTGCTAGGGTTTCGCTGTAAGTTTGACCAGCGTTGACTTTGGTCAACGCATGGTCCAAACAAGTTGAAAATCGGTGGAAGGTTCGATTTTTGAAGGCCGTACTACCTGGCACAAAAATCGAGGTCAAAGGGTTGACCGTTTTGCTGCTGCGTTGACTTTTAGCTTGCTGCCCCCGCGTTGACTTTTCAGGACAACGTTGACTTTTGCAGAGTTGACTTGGGTTGACTCATCTACAGATTGGAGGGTTGTTGTGACACATGCTGGGCTGGCTGACCAAAGGAGACTTTGCTGGTTGAAGCATCCTGTTGACCGCCGAAACGAATACACACATTTTTCCTGTTTCTGATTTGTCTTCTGTAAGATCTACTTATATGTTCTATCTGCATTTTGCTTACCTACTTGTATGATTGCTGAAATAAAAGTGAAATTGCTTCTAGCATAGAACATCTACAAAACTTTACACTTTTGCTGCCACTACAGGTTCGGATCTTTATCTCCTGCAACTGCCTCAATTCAGACTCCAATCACAGGTTTGTGGTCACTCCAGTTCTCTCGGCCTTAGGGTATTCTCCTGCGCTAGAAGGTAAGAGTACTCGGCCCTTGTTTTTGCTCAACACCATACCTTTCGGCCTCCTTATCCACAGAAAATTAGGGCTACATCCCTCACAAAACTTCAAAAGAATCTCTTACCCATATGATGTTCATTCATTCACAAACCAAGGTGCCAAACAACAGAACCATACTCCATCCCTCCACATCCTAAGTCAAATCAGAAAGAAACTCGTCCTACTCCAACTTGGCTCCTTGAGGTATGTTGCTTCTTGTGCTTGTCTTCTTTTGATGAATTGCACTTGTGATGGATGCCATGATCTCACATTCATCTCTACTTATAGAGTCTTTGGGGAGAACATTAAACCTGAAGGGTCATGTCTTGTAGGCCAAGCTGACTTGAGCCTACACATGACAACCCCACTAACATAAGAAATAAATTCTCTTTCATTTGTTTTTCGCCACTCCCTTGAAGCCCTAGGTGCCCCTTAGCCCATCAAGAGTGCCCCATGTGCATCAAATGAATAAACAATAATTTTTCCACTTGGTCTTTCGCCCACAACTTTAGGTGCAAAGCCCATTGCTTGAGTGCAAAGCCCACAAACCACATCTTCTGGGTCAACTCCTCACACACCCAGTACCCCAACGTTGTGGGAGTACCTCCCAAGCTACACATTTCAACATATAGAATGGTTGAATACATAAAACACTCTAATATAACTTCCTATGCAACACACAATCAAATTTGCTCATACAATCAACTCAAAAACATATGCTCATAAATCAACAACCAAATGCTAACACATCTCATTACCCTAGCAAGCATACTTAACACCATCTTTAATATAATCCTCTGTCGAAATATACACAAAAGCTACTTTTGGAAATTGGAACTAGGTTCGGTCTTCATTTAATGTATTGAAGACATTATGAAATGTACTTGACAAAAGAATAAAGAAAAGAATTTTATTGATGTAACAATGGCTTATTAAAGCAGGGGTTTCATGCTTGGATCATCATTATATTAGTCAGAGTCCCCATTGTGGACTCCTAGGACTAATATTGAGTGTATAGAGTCATTGTACATTCAAAGAGACCCTTCTTGGGCTTTTGAATCATGTAAATCGGTTAAGAGTTAAGTTAAATATGAATTATGTAACCTCCACACCAAGTCGGCCTAAAGGAGACCATGTCAGCCTAAAAGACACCTATTCGACCTCACCTGGAGCCTATAAAAGGAAGGAAGTCGAAGTCATTTGGAGCACTCACTCTCAAGCTAGTTTGATATCTCAAGAGTAGCTGGAGAAGTTCGAAGTCTGTTGTCGAGAAGCCGAAAGAAGTGCGAGTTTCGAGGAGTCTAAGGAGAAGAAGAAAATCGAAATTTTGGTGCCTCTCTCTCTCTTTGTTTCTTGCTCTAGGATTGGTAGATCGAAGTCCTCCAAGTTTTGTTGTTGTTGTTGCCTAGTAAAAGTTGTTGCTGCTGTTAGTCGAAGTTGCTAGAAAGGGGTCGAAGATCTGGGAGGTTGACTTGGTGTGGAGGGAAAGTCTGGTATATTTCTAGGATGAAGAGTCTCAAAGAATACTATTGAAAGGAAAAATTAACTTGACTATGTTTTCCCCTCAAGGGGGGTTTTGCCCTGGCATAGTGCCTACATCTTGTGTCTCTTGTTTTGTGATCTTCATACACACATAATATGGTAATTGCTTGATGAAAGATAAGATAATAAAGAAGTAAAAGAAGCCAACACACTCACAAGTAATTATCAAGATCAGAGAATCAATTCCTAATATAACTACTTTGATTTTCCAATATGGTATCATAGCTAAGGTCAAGAAGAATTGAAGATCACTTTGTTGGCATGGATTCTCCCTCTTTGATGGACTACATAAGACGGGGTATCAACACTGTTGGAAGTTGGATCAAGAAGGTCATCTATTACCTATTCAACAAGGTCAAAAGTCAAGGACTCCTGGCTGCCCTTACAGGTTCTCTTAATGTTGTCAATGCATGATTCATTGATAGTGGAGCATCGAGACACATGACAGGAGAAAGTAAACAACTCCATACACTATCAAAGTAGCCATCTTCTCATGTAGCGAAATTGGGTGACAAAAAAACCTATGTTGTTAAAGGCTTGGGATCAACTTCGTTGAAGCTAGATAATGGATCGAAACTACATCTCAACAACATTCTATATGTTCCAGGTTTGAAAAAGAATTTGCTTTCTATTTCTTGTTTAGAAGATAAATGGGAAATAATTGCTTTTGTTGATAGAAAAGTATTGGTTTGGGGAAAAGACTCTAGCCTTGATAAAGCTAGGGTTATTGGAGTTCGTGAAGGAAGTATTTATAGAGTCATTACCTTCTCAAGCTTTTGGTTCATATGGAAATAAGTCTCATTGAGCTATGGCATAGAAGGTATGGTCATCTACATTATAAGGTCATCCCTACTCTTAGTCAACTGGTTCATGGCATTCCTAATATGAAGTTGGATCATGAAGGTGTGTGCAAGGGATGCTCTTTGGGAAAACATACAAGAAAACCATTTCACAATAGTGAAATTGGGTCTAAAGAAATATTAGACCTCATCCATTCTGATGTGTGCGGGCCCATGTTTGACAAACCACTTGGAGGTTATCTCTACTATGTGACACTCATTGATGACCATTCTAGAAAAACATGGCCCTACCTTCTCAAAACAAAAGATGAAGTATCTGATAAGTTCAAGGAGTTTAGGGTTGAAGTGGAAACCCTATCCGAAAGAAAGATAAAAACTCTGAGATATGATAATGGTGAGGAATACACTTCTAAGGAATTGATTGCATATTGTAAAGAAGCAGGTAGGGAGCTCATTGTTCCATATTATCCCAAACAAAATGGATTGGCTGAAAGGAAGAAGAGGTCAATTGAAGAAGGTATTCGAACTATGCTCCTTGATCAATATCTACCGAAGTTCTTATGGGGAGAAGCTACAATAACAATCGTATACATTCAAAATAGAAGTCCGCATAAGAGTCTTGATAATACAACACCCGAAGAAGTATTCACAGGAAATAAGTCGAGTGTGGATCACCTCCAAATCTTTGGAAGTCCGGCATATATCCATGTTCCGAAAGACAAGCGAAAGAAGTTGGGCTCTACAAGTATCAAGGGAATATTCGTTGGATATAGTCTCTCTTAAAAAGCATATACAATCTACATCAAGGAAGGACAATATATTGAAGTAAGCAGAGATGTCATATTTGATGAGAATCAAGCATATAAGAAATCAAAAGTTATTCCTATTGATTCTGATGACGAAGAAGTTCCCATATTTGAAGAAGAAGAAGTTCATCATGAAAACTCTACTACAAATCTCGAAGAAGAAGGACCAAGTGAGCCTATTCAATCGGTGGTCATCCCAACCACAAGAGACATGCAAGATGAAAACTAAGAAAACAAATACAAGATCAAACCACCCACAAGTTTCTCCTTTTGGAAAAGGAGAAAACGATACCTTGGGTGAAAACCCAAGTTCCCACAAGAAAAACTAAACTTTTATTAGATTTTACAAAATGAGGCACCTTCCAAGAGGTCTCAAGTAAAACCTCAAGAGGGATATTTGTTGGAATCACGATTGTCGTTAAACCAAAACCCGCAGGCGTTAGTCTCCGCTACAATCGCCAAAGTTAGGATCCACGAGAGGCAGTTACTCCATGTCACGAAACACACGGGGAGAGTTGAACTCAATGTCCAACAATCTCCCCCCCAACGTGAGCCAAGTGAGTTTCGAACTTGAGACCTGTCGCTCTGATACCAAATTGTTGGAATCACGATTGTCGTTAAACCAAAACCCACAAGCGTTAGTCTCCACTACAATCGCCAGAGTTAGGATCCACGAGAGGCGATTAGTCCATGTCGCGAAACACACAAGGAGCGTTGAACCCAATGTCCAACAATATTTACAATGTGTGAGGCTTCTCAAGCTCTAGATCTCCTTCTTGAAAGCCAAATTCAGAAAATGAGCAAAGTACAATGAAAAAGCTCTCAAGATTGAAGAAGTTAAGTGTCTCTTGATGTATCAAAGCTTGGCCTTCAAGAGTGAATGTAATGTTGCACAAAACAAGGAGCCAATCCTCCTCAAATGCCCACGGCCTTGCCAAATTGCAGCCCTCCTCATTGTCCACGGCCTCCTAAAAAGATCAACTTTGAAAGTGGTTGAAAGGTCCTACAAGGAAAATGTTAGAGTTTGTTTGATCCTTCCTTGATGCTCTTATCACCACCACTCTACCTATAGGCTGCAAGATCAAGAAACAAATTAGTGTAGAGAGAATATGAAAACAACTAAATAAAATACAAATAATATACAAGAAACCAAATCAAGTGATGGGAGTGAACCCCAGCACTTGGTTTAGTTTGGAAAAGCTCTCAAATAGCTAATATGAATCAATGAAACACTATTTTAAAATATTTAAATTTTAAATTGATTGCATGTATACAAACTATGCACAAGCGAATCCCTGCAAGACACTTTTTGTAAGAAAAACTAAGTGAATCCAAATAACAAATGAGAGTTTCTTTGAAAGTGCTCCAAGTGTGGGTTGGTCTCCCAAAGACTTCCCCACACGCTTGATCCAACAAAATTTCTTCTACAATGCGCAAATCAAATATTAATCCATATAGATTTAGATAAAAAAGCAATGAATTGAAACTCCTAGAAGTTTATTTGAAAACAAACTAAACTTTCAAACTCTAGAGCTTGCTTTCAAATCAAATGTCAATACAAGATAGCTTTGCAATAGCAAGTTTACAAGAATATATGGAAATAAAAATGATTCAAAGCATAGAAAAGATTATACCAATAGCTCACAATGCACCATGCTCCAAAGAAAGAACACCCATGAATGGACCCCCATAGTCTTTTTATTGATATTCTTGAAAAGTGTACAAAGTAGCAGCGCTTCCACAAGCACAATAGCAAGTAAAACAATGGATAAAATATGAGAGCCCATGGCTCATTATATAGAGAGTTGGGAGAAAATCCCAATGTAGAAGTGATTAAACAAGTGGCATGAGGTAACAATCCCAAAGAGAAATTCGAATTTGTTGAATGGAACTCCAATGCCAAGTGTAAAAAATCGATTTCTGGCAAGTGGACATCATTTTCTTCTTCCCTTATGTGCCAAATTCGAATTTTATGATGGAATGACAAGTGTAGATGGGTGGTAACCCATGTGGGGACAATTTCTCGCAAAAATCTCCACCAAATATTCTCCCAAATGTGCACTAACTTCACAAATTCGAATTTCCAAGTAAGCGGTTTTCTCATTTAATACCAGAAATTCGATTTTATTTGAGCACATGTCCTTCCCTTGATTTTAGGAGTCCACATCACCTTGGGATTTCACTTTAACTCCTCCATAATTTTCCACCTCATTTCTACAACATTTAGCATGTGTGGATATTTATTTTTCTCCATTTATTTAATTTATAGCTTGATTAATTGTCAAATTTTCCACTAAACTTAGAAAAAGTGGGTTTTGAAAGTTCAAAACACATTTTTAACCCCTCAAAGTGTGTCATAGTAGAAAGTTGAGAGTGAGAGGTGCAAATTTATTAGTCATACCACATACAACTTCTCTAGACATCACTTATTACATTAAAAATACAATTTTTATTGCAATTTATGTCTGCAGGAAATCTAAAAAATTAAAAAATGACTACCTAGACCTAACCAAATTCCATGAGATTTTTTGTGTGATATGGTATGTTAATAAACATTGACCCTAAACACTAGGACTCACCCAAGGCCTCACCATCAAATCGTACTCCGGCTTTGGGGTATATTTGGAGAAAAAAACTCAATTAATTATTAAGTCCTGGTAGACATATGATAATTAACAAAGTGAAAAAAACCTCACAGAGTAATACTCACTTGTTGGCAAAGGTCCCAAGCTACCTAGGCATGTTACATGACTCAAACTCATCATTACTAGCATCACTTATTACAATTCCCCGCAGGGTGTGAAATCTAGGTACAACAGAAAATGATGAGAGGTAGTAGAGTTTAGAAACTCTGGTAATCTGATGATATCTGATGGTACAAGTGTCCTTTGGTTCATCCTTGGGCATCGAGTCTTCATATAATCATCAAGTGCCACTCCAGTGGTCAACAGACCGAACCTAGTTACACATTTTTCAACAGTAATCACCCAATCCATTCACACCATTTGAGCACGCATAGACTATCAACAACCTCCATCTATTACAATCTTAGCCAGTACTCCCCATCCAACATTAGATCAATGCTCCATATGCAGGAGAACTCTGTCAATTCACCTCAGCACACATCACAGTGGAATACACAAGAAACAGCATTTGGACAGCCAATCATTTTTCCACTTGCATAATCAATATTCTACTATACACACAACAAATCGTACTTGTTCATGTGCTTTGTCTTCCATATTCAGTGCACAGACACTCACTTGCACACACAAAGCGATCACGCTATAACTAAACTCAGATTCATAGCAATGAACATATAACATTCGATCCACTTAGATCTCCCTTTAAGTAGATTGCATGAGAATTCGCAGCCCGACTCGCCAATATGCACACAGCCGCCACAATCAGTCTTGCGCATTCCTAGCCACGTCTCGATTCTCCTATAACTTGCACACATAGCACTAGAACTCTAATCAAAATGGTGGCTCGACTTCAAGGAATCAATTTCGCTCTTAGCAAACAAAAGTCGCAGCCCTTGTACAATTTATAAAACCGGGCCTCCTCGCACCCAACGATCCAACATGAGAGCAATCAATCTAGGAGACAACAATCTAGTGATCCCATGACTTAGCTTACCCTCAACGCAAGTGGATTTTCTACGCACATGGATATCCAAATTCTAACAGTTTGTGCCTCCTTCCTATATGGCATACGACCTTCCTATATGATCATGCAGCTTCGAGTTTAGCAGATCGAGCCCACAACAATCTTGTTCTTCTATGACAGCAATTCGACAAAATGCAATTCGATCCTCGAACCACATCCCAATAAACTTGGCCTAGAAGGACGATAAATTTCACCTGCTAATGATGATCGGACTTGGTATGTAGAGGTAATAAGAGCTCGATCTTCGGTCTACTAATAGATGGGATATCTTAGCCTCTCTGATAATGTAATTCGGCTTCCTTCAATATAAAACCCAAAAATGATACCGTCGCTTCGATATTTTTAAACTTTTTAGCCTCCACAAATTAAGAAATAGATCTACACAAAATCGGTTTCTTGGTGGCAAATGGATACTACCACAACACTTAAGCTCCTACAGAAGATTGAAATCACCCTTTAAAACCCTCAAGCTGGCAGGAAAACATGCTCTGATACCACTGTAATGTCCCTTTTCAATTATTTACGTTAAAATAACAGGAATTTACTTCAACAACATTATTTTCATGAATTCCATCTAGAAATACAATAAAATTACCAGCAAATAATGTAACCCAGAAATTAAATTTTCAAAACATTTCTTCATTCCATAATTTGCCGAGAGAATTCAACAATAAATCCACAAATAATTAACTGCAAAATCCCACAAATAATTAACTGCAAAATCCAGTTGCTTTATTTATGTAAGATCGAGGATTACATCGAATAGGAAACCTGACAAATAAGCAAGAATAACTTAGTCTGCTCCAAATCCTCCTTTGGCTGGACTCCCAAATTGTAGCTACAAATGATGCCCAAATTAGAGATCTAGGTGAGCCCCACTCCAATCCACAGATCTACTACATATCTGCTCATAACTGATGTTGATGGAACTCTCTGAGATTTCTGATTGAAACCTCCCAATAGTGAGTGGGGGTTTCATCCAACACACCAAGAAACCCAAGGGTTTTCGTCCTAGGGCTCTTCGAAAGTGAAAAACAAGTTCTCAAAAGTACTCTCCAACAAAATACTTCAATCCAAGATACCCCAAATGAATTGCTTTCCCCTCTTTTAAAGCCTTGATGGATCGCTCTCCAACCTTCTAGAAACACTTTTATTTTTATTATTTTATTCCCACTCTAGAAGCTTCTCCCTTTAATTTTATTTAAGTGACTTTATATTATTTTATTTTAGTCACTTTTAATCCCGAAAAATGATAAATTTGCCTCTACAATCTCTCCAGCTACTAAAAAACACGTTTCATTATTCCATCTTGTAGATCTCTTCTTTCCAATTCCAATGAGCTATTACACCAAGGTGTTTATCCAAATAATCCTCCCCAAGTGACACCTTTAGAGTATTTAATTCAAATATGTTGATAATATCCCCCATGTTATGGGAATCATCAGAAAGCAACGGAACCAGGAACAAACTGTGACTAACCTTGGTGATGAAATATAGCAAGCGAACCCCGTCAGACCCCATAAAACTACTCCAAAACTATCCAGGCTCACACCGATGACATAATCTCACTCTTGTAACCTGGCTAACACAAACCCTAGAAATCCATCTTAACTGCATCATAAGAAAAACTAAAAATGGGAACATCACATTTTCTAATGTGTTCATATAATCAACCTAAATCTCTAGACTTTGTGTGGTTTTTTCTTCATCCCCCTCCTTAGGCATTGGTGATTAAAGCTATGATACATGATAGTATTTAGGTGTAAAGGAACATAAGTTAACGCATATAGTGGAATATTTAGCATTTCCCATTGTTTTTCTACCTCTACACAAATATGATTATACAAGTTGACATTTATAAGCTCAACAATGTCTTTAATCTACCCCAGCATGCTATCCATCTGGTCATACACCTCCCCAATAATTGGTTGATCTGAATTTGCAAACTTGATCATGTGATAAATTGGCTCGGTGAATTGCAAAACATATCTAACCTGTGACCAAAAATGACTATCAAGAACAACCCCCTTCACTACATTAGCACCATCTTTAGCAAGGCTCATTTTATCCCATGCATCACTCATCACCATTACACCCAAAGCTTGTCTCACCTTCAATAGATGCCTAAAGGTGAGGTAACAGCTAGCAAATTTAGTTTTTGCAATCTTATGCAGCTGCAACATGAAGTAAGTGCCATAAAAGTAATTGACCCTTGTATTCCCTATGACAAATTTGATGAGTGGCTTCCCTTTCTTGTATAGATCATTAGTCCATACAAGGGTCTTTATGCTTGACATCAGCATGCATCAAAAGGTTCAATGTATGCACCAAGCACCCCGACCAAAGGATGTGTGGATAAACCCGCTTAATTATTTTCCCTACTCCCTTACAATTTGTCACATTATTAGTGGTTACATGAACCACATCAGTAGGAACTTCTCATAGGTGGGGCTCTGGTATCCTCTATAGGCTCCGTTGATGGTCTTAACCACATAATGCCAATAGGTGAAACAAAGCACAATGAATGGTATACCGCGAGTTTAGAGAAACCACACCAATTTTGCATCCACCTCATCCCTCCCACCAATATTAAGGAAATTTTTCATTGTTCTTCTAGATTCAAAGGTTGCAAAAGTTCAATAAGGAGATGAAGATGTGTGGCCAACAAATCTAGATGTTGCATCCAAATGAAACTTTTGCCTTTTACCATGTTTTTATTGTGCAACCTCTTTTATTTTGACATATTTTTGCCTTTGTTCCTTTGATTACTTAGGAAAAATTGATATCCTTGTTGTCATCACTCTCCATTACCCCAAAAATATGCCTCCTAACACAGGTATATGAACTAGTATAAGGTTTCCCCTGATGACAATCAAGTGCGCATATAAATTTAATGGTTTCATCACCTTCCCCCCTCAAGTTTTGTCACATATCCACCTTCATTTCCCTCTTCATTCCATTCCCTTCAAACCCTTCCTCATCATATAGTCGATCACTATAAGGGTGACCACAATCCCCTTCTTCCATTTCTTCCCTTTGATACCTATTCCCGACCAATACCATGAGAACCAAAAATGGAATAATAAACCAAAAAACACCATTTGCCTTATATCTTAGATGAACAACCTAAAATGAAAGGAGGAATGGAAAGAGTACGAGAAGAAGACAAAATTGCAAGCCACAAACAAAGAATACAAGGAAAGGTGGGAGTTGAGGCTCAGACTTACCTCAACCCTTAAGAAGTTGAGACAAATGGTGTAAAGTACTAGAGTAATTTTGCGCTAGGACGTTCTTTTTCTTCCATAACATTTTATATCAGTTCATATAATACATATTTCAAATAAAGTCCAAAAACTAAGAGTGAATATACCATTCAACAAATCCAATAAACAATGCAATCTAAATTCCACAATGTAATTCTAATATAACGGAATGAATTCAGCAATACAAAACACCCTATCCATATGCGTTGAATTTTCCAAGCACCATTTTTTTAACAGCCAAAAGAACTTGTATGAGCTACTGAATGGACACGATTTTCTGTGTCATTGAATTACACTTCTTGTATTAACTCGGAACTTCTTTACAAAACATCGAACTGTTGCAATCCGTCAACGTTGTAACCTACTCTACCCTGCACGGGGACCAAAACCTCGAAGTTCATTTAAAAGTTGTGCCACAAGTGCTCGTTAGGGATTTATCACTGAAAACTTAAAGTATTGCGGCCCATGCCTTTATTTCTTGCTTCAGCACCCTTGGAAATGTACAAAATGTTATGTCGTCCACAAAGTTGCCACTATTGGAAACAATGTAAACTGACATGGGTAGGTGAATCAGTATTAAAGCTAATTTTCAATTCATTATGCCATTTTACGTTTCTTATTCAAACTTGGAAACTATCCATATAATCAACAGCAAAAATATAATATGGAAGCAAAATGAAATCAATGTACAAGCACACACCATGAGCATCATACACATGAGACACAAGGTTTTACGTTGAAAGCCTTTCATGAAAACACCACCAAAGCTTGTTGTTGTTATTGATGTAGAATATGAGCACCTACTCTAGTACATCAATCTGTTTTGTAAGCCACCACTCACAGGAAGCACCAACTCCCTTTGATTGTTTGCTAGCACCTACTAGCGGGAAGCACCAACTCCCTCGTTTTGTAGCCACTTATTCAGCTTACCAGAAGCACCATGTGAAGCACCAACTTCACAGATTTGTTGCAAGCACCAACTTGCAGGAGGCACCAACCCCCAAGCCTTCTCAAGCACCCACTAGAGATGGAAGCACCAACTTCCTGTGTGCAAGCTCCAACCCACACTCAGTAAGGAACAAATGTTCACTGTATATGGCAGTCACTCTACCTGATATCAGCTTTGTTCTGTCCTCTTCTCACTCTATTGCAGCGTATTGTTCACACTACAGATTCAACTATTCTCGGCCCTCTTCTCTGACAACATACATTCAGCTCTCTGCCTTTTACTCTAAACAGCATGCCTTCAGCACTCGGCCCCTTATATCCATAGGCTCTCTCGACCTTTCTCACCACAGCACCACACTGCTCTTGACCCTCTGCACAGGCACTTTCGGCCTCTTCTCACACAGCAGCACCGACTCTCTCGGGGTCTATTTCCTTCCGCACAGGCACTCTCAGCCTTTCTCAACAGAACATGCTCACTTGGCCTCTTACACAGCAGAGCACACACCCACAGAGCTCTCTTCTCAGTTCACCCAACTACGTTGCATTTTCCCCCACTTTTCTCATCTAAGCTCCTGGGTTTTACTCCACTGCTGCACTTTTCTCGACGCTACCTCTGTTGCATGTTTTCTCACTTCTCGAGTGTACCTCAACATGTCTCTTCCATTCTGTTGTTGCGTGTGACTAGGTCTCTACCACTGCATTAAACATGAGAATGGGCACCTAACTGTTTCTTCATACTGAGAATTAATTCCCAGTCCACCTGCACACTCCAACCAAGCACAGTCCTCTCTGTGAACAAATCTCCTATCACTGAGGCTCTCCATGCTTATTTATGGTTTCACACAACTCGACTGTACTTCGGCATGGCTTCTTTGATCTTCATTTAATTCACTGAGGCGTACATCGGAGCACAGAGATGGCTTGTCTCACCTCAAGGCAGACCCAACATTCTTTTATGTAAATCGCGGTCCTTGCTGCTTTGACCCACTGATCTTTGACAGTCGCTAATACTCCTTAGACCAACTCCTCTGCGCAATCGTGGTCCTTGCTGCCTTACCCCAGCTATATTTGACAATCGATATTACTCCTGAGACCAACTCCTCTGCGCAATCGTGGTTCTTGCTGCCTTACCTTAGCGGTATTTGACAGTCGCTATTACTCTTGAGACCAACTCCTTTGCGCAATCGTGGTCCTTGCACCTAACTCATCCATCTGCCATACGCCTTTGTATTGTTATATTGGAACCACAGCATATCATAACTCATACAAGAGGAACATTACAATATCACTCAGTTTCGGTACCCTTAGCCCCTTTTTTTGCTTTGCCTCTCATGTTCTTCGACCATGGGACCAGGAGTTGTGACCGGTGACTTTATATACCACTGTAGTGTTATATCGGACCCCCTGCATATCGTAACTTACATTGAAAGGCCCTTACAAAATCACAAGATCTCAATTGGCGTTTAGCTCCTGCTTAGCCATCATCACTCTTCACATTATAGGACCATTGCTTGTGACTGCCAATACAGCAATTAGGTGCCAAGCCTTCAAACTCCTATCGGGAGTCTATCTCCCTGTGTTATAGCTCTCGCCCTTGGTTCTTTTGAGATTCCACTACCAAGTGCCAACACATACATCGAAAGCCCCTTTTATCGTAACTTTTCAAAAACCATTTTCACAAAAGTTATGATGTTCTCATCCTCTGATATGCTGACCTTTGATATGACGTCATTTACCACCATGTGGCAACTGAGAACTCCTTAGTGGTGACACGTGTCACCTGGATTTGGCCCACTAGGCCACCCAATAACATTTAATATGCCTGCCACGTGTCATGTCGTACTGCCACATCATGTTGCCGTCAGTTGCCACTGCAGCTTTCTCGGAACCAATCTCATGCCGCCATGTGTCCTGCCAGAGGAGAGAGAAAAGGACCAGCAAGACCTTGGTTTTGCAGCAGAATCCTTTATTAATTGCTTTTTGGCATTTATTGACGCTTTTAACACTATCAGGCTGACTGGATGTCGTAACTTATTAAAACACTTTTTGTTAAGAACGTTCGATATTCTGATATCTTGAACCTCTGATATTCGATAAGCCTCATGCTCTGATGTTCCGATATGCTGGTCTGCTCTGAGGTTCCGATGTGTCGACCTGCTTCGATGTTCTGATATCCAATATGCCTCCTGCTCTGATGTTCTGATATCCCATACCTCTAATATTCCAATATGACCTGCTCCAAGGTACCTATATTCTCCAACCTCCGATATTTCATCCCTCTCAAGGCTTCAAATCCCTGGACTTCAGCAGACCATATATTTTGATCCAGGAGCCCATTTTTGGACTTCCGCATATCGTTGGAAAGCTTTTCCAGAGCACTTTCCAATGGCTAGGGTCCGATGTAGGCTCATTTTCTACCTCTGAGGTGATTGCAAACTCTTTGCCACACTTTGCTTCTTGACTCTTCTTCGTGTGCTTGAAATTTTGAGGGCCTAACCACCATAGTCATCATTTTATGGCTTCTCAATAAGCCTACTACTATGGTGATTCTCTACCAGAAGCCTGCAGCTATCATTGATCACCATTGTCCTCTGGTTGACATCAAATGTCAATATCTGTTGCGACAAGCATCCATGCTAGTGTGGTTGACATCAAATGTCAATATCTGTTGCGACAAGCATCCATGCTAGTGTTGTTGACATCAATGCCAACACTCCTACCAATAGTTAGACAATGCCAATTGTCCAACAATCTCCCCCTTTGGCATTGATGACAACACCTCATCATCATCTTTACTTTGATGGCCACTCCACATGTTGCTTCCAACCTTCTCTTAGCATAAGCCACCAATGAATTTCTCTCTTCTGCACAGGCCATCACAACTTCTCCACAAATTCTCTCCCCCTTTGACATCAATGGCAAAGGGCTACAAGTTGCCTTCTTCTCCCCCATGCAATCACTGGTTGTCAAGACCAAGGTCTCGCTGTTGAGATGTGCATTCTACTTTGCAGACATCTCTTCAAGGAATGTCATTGTTGTTGCTCCATAAACTGGGCATATGTGATATGCTCCCCCTGACCATATACTGCCTTTTCTTTGTGCATCCTGTCTTGGACACCTTATGGTTGTTGGCTGAATAATCCTCATAACAATGCATCTTTTGTATCAATTAAAAAGAAAACTGATAGTAATTAAATTTCTCACGATATTGTTGTTGTTGCAAATACCAATCAATGATGATGCATTTCGGCTTGCTCCTCTCCTTTGTTGCTGCTTCATCCTCTATGCTCACTTTTCCTGAGTATCTTTACAGTTAACACTGTTCCCCTTGAGATCGGGCCTCAAAATATGGATTGTTGCTTAAACAATACCAATTGTACAAAAAAGATACAAATGTAACAATGTACCAGGCAAACTCTAATACTTTCTCTCAGAAATAAATGTCCATTTGCACACAAGGTTACTCCACATGAGCCCAAACAATCAACTCCCATAGCTATACCAATTGAAAGACTAAAGGACATTGCAAGCTTACACAAATCGTGTTTCATGTACAGAAGACTACTAGGCATAATCCAACTCACAAATTAAATTAAATGAGGATATTTCACTCAGTTGATTGGTTAACTTCCCATTCAGTCTGCTAGCCTCCTCTTGTTGAGCATTTAAATCAACTAATATTTTGCTCAACCTTTCATTCTCAAGCTCATAAATTTCTGGTTGCTCCTCTTGCTTGAGATTTGCCTTTGAGGTCCTTGATCTCCTTTAGAGCAAAAATCAACTTCTTTCTAAAAGAGATCCCTTCATCCAGATTATTTTCTTCACTATCAGAGGTGCAAGTTGAGTCACCACATAGATCTAGGATCATCTCTATGTCCATGGAGTCTTTCACAGGTCTAAGGGTCATCCCTTCTTCATCATTACCTGGGGTATTCTCATTTTCTCTTATGGAGGAGCACACCGAGAATCTCTCTTCTTACTCTGAGGATCCCTCATTTTCTATTGCTGCTAAAGTGGGTATATCTTTATTACAACTACTAGTTGCATAGCTATATCTATCTTCAAGTGATTCACATGAACATCTAGATAATGAATGACCTATCTCTTTGCATATATCTCAAAGCAATAGCTTACCTTCTGAGCAGCATGATCTCCCTTCTAAGACTTCTTCATCATCAACAAGTGTGATGAGTAGCAACTTCTGCATGTTCTGATTCATTGCAAGAGCAGCAAGGCTCCTTGGTCTCTTCTTGGGCCACATGGTTGTCTTCTTCAAACAGACATTGCAGTTCATCTAGCATTTCCCTTGTTGTCGAACAATTCCTTACTTTACCAGCATTTGACTTAGACAACCCTTTCATGATTACCTCCTTGGCTTTCTCATTCTGCTCACTCTTTTCTCCATTCAATACAAAGTGCCATATATCAGCATCCAAGGCCATTAAATACGCTTCCATCCTGACTTTCCAGAATACATACTTTGATCCATTTAAGAATGGAACTCCTTCAGATGTAAGCCAAGATTGATTAGCCATTGTTTCCCTTTGATCTACCTTCTAGCAGTTAAGTTATTCCGAAAGGAACTTGGCTCTGATACCAACTGTTCCAAACAATGTTAATACTGAGGGGGGGAGGTGAATCAGTGCTAAGGCTAATTTTCAATTCATTATGCCATTTTATTTTTCTTATTCAAACTTGGAAAACATCCATATAATCAACAGCAACATATAATATGGCAGCAATATGAAATTCACGTACAAGCACACACCATGAGCATCATACACATGAGACACAAGGTTTTACGTGGAAACCCTTTTGGGAAAAAACCACCAAAGCTTGTTGTTGTTATTGATGTGGAATATGAGCACCTACTCTTACATCAATATGTTTTGTGAGCCACCACTCACAAGAAGCACCAACTCCCTTTGATTGTTTGCTAGCACCTACTAGAAGGAAGCACCAACTCCCTCTTTTTGTAGCCACTTATTCAACGTACCAGAAGCACACCATGTGAAGCACCAACTTCACGGATTTGTTGCAAGCACCAACTTGCAAGAGGAACGAACCCTCAAGCCTTCTCAAACACCCAATAGAGATGAAAGCACCAACTTCCTATGTGCAAGCTCCAACCCACACTCAGTAAGGAACTGATGTTCACTGTATATGGCAGCCACTCTACCTGATATCAGCTATGTTCTATCCTCTGCTCACTTTGCTACAGCCTACTGTTCACACTACAGCATCAACTATTCTCAGCCCTCTGCTCTCACAACATACATTCAGCTCTCGGCATTCTACTCTAAACGGCATGCCTTCAGCACTCGGCCCCTTCTATCCATAGGCTTTCTCAGGCTTTCTCACCACAGCACCACACTGCTCTTGACGCTCTGCACAGGCACTTTTGGCCTCTTCTCACACAACAGCACCAACTCTCTTGGGGTCTCTTTCCTTCTGCACAGACACTCTCAACCTTTTTCAGCAGAACAGGCTCACTTGGCCTCTCATACAGCAGAGCACACACCCACAGAGCTCTCTTCTCAGCTCACCTAACTACGTTGCATTTTCCCCCACTTTGCTCATCTAAGCTCCTGGGTTTTGTTCCACTGCTGCACTTTTCTCGAAGTTGCCTTTGTTGCATGTTTTCTCACTTCTCGAGTGTACCTCGGCATGTCTCTTCCATTCTATCATTGCGTCTGACTGGTTCTCTGCCACTACATTAAACATGAGTATGGGCACTTGACTGTTTCTTCATACTGAGAATTAATTCTCAGTCCACCTGCACACTTCAACCAAGCACAATCCTCTCTGTGAACAAATCTCCTATCACTGAGGCTCTCCATGCTTATTCATGGTTTCACACAACTCGACTGTACTTCGGCATGGCTTCTTTGATCTTCATTTAATTCACTGAGGCATACATCGGAGCACAGAGATGGCTTGTCTCACCTCAAGGCAGACCAAACATTCTTTTCTGTAAATCGTGGTCCTTGCTGCCTTGACCCAGCGATCTTTGACAGTCGCTAATACTCCTGAGACCAGCTCCTTTGCGCAATTGTGGTCCTTGTTGCCTCACCCCAGCGATATTTGACAGTCGCTATTACTCTTGAAACCAACTCCTTTACGCAATCGTGGTTCTTGGTGCATTACCTCAATGATATTTGACAATCGCTATTGCTCCTGAGACCAACTCCTCTACGCAATCGTGGTCCTTGCTCCTGACTCATCCATCTGCCATACGCCTTTGTACCGTTATATCGAAGCCACAGCATATTGTAACTCATATTGTACCGTTTTACGAGAAACGTTACGATATCACTCAATTCTGATACCCTTAGCCCCCTTTTTTTGCTTTGCCTCTCATGTTCTTCCACCAAGGGACCGGGAGTTGTAACCGGCGACTTCATATACCACTGTAGTGTTATATCGGACCCCCTGCATATCGTAACTTACATTGAAAGGCGCTTACAAAATCGCAAGATCCCGATTAGTGTTTAGCTCCTTCTACTTAACCCTCATCACTCTTCACATTATAGGAACGTTGCTTCTGACCGCCAGTATACCACTTAAGTGCCACGCCTTCAGACTCCTGCCGAGAGTCTATCTCCCTGTGTTATAGCTTTTCCCCTTTGTTCTTTGGAGATTCCACTACCAATTGCCAACAAATACATCGGAAGCCCCTTTTATCATAACTTTCCAAAAACCATTTGCACAGAAGTTACGATGTTTTCATCCTCAGATATGATGACCTTCGATATGACGTCATTTGCCACCACGTGGCAACTCCTTAGTGGTGACATGTGTAACCTAGATTTGGCCCACTATGCCACCCAATAACATTGAATCTGCCTGCCACGTCTTATGTTGTACTGGCATGTCATGCCACTGTCAATTGCCACTGCAGCTTCTCGAAACCAACCTCATGTCGCCATGTGACCTGCCAGAGGAGAGAGAAGAGGACCCGCAAGACCTTGGTTTTGCAGCAAAATCCTTTGTTAATTGCTTTTCAGGATTTATCGGCGCTTTTAATACTATCGGGCTGACTGGACATCGTAACTTCTTAAAACACTATTGTTAAGAACGTCTGATATTCCGATATCCTGTAACTTCGATATTCCAATACTTGATAAGCCTCTTGCTTCGATGTTCCGATACGTTGGTCTGCTCTGAGGTTCCGATGTGCCCTGTGCTCTGAGGTTCCGATGTGCCGACCTGCTCCGATGTTTTGACCAACCCACCACTGATCATGAAGAACTTGAAGGACCACGTGAACCCGTGCATCCAGTCATCATTCCAAAAACTCGAAAAAGACCAACTTGGTTAAGATCAACTCTACAAGAAGTCAAAGGAAATGCATCAGCTAAAGGAACATTTAGAGAAAAGCAAGAAGCCCAAGAGATATTCAAGTTATGCATCTTACATGACTAAACTTATTGAAGCATAACCTACCACTTAGGAGAAGGCAGTCGGACCTCAAGTATGGAAGAATGCAATGCTAGAACAATATCAATCCATAATGAAGAATGATGTTTGAGAAATTGTTCCTATCCCTAAAAACAAATCGGTCGTGACTTCCAAGTGGGTGTACAAAATCAAGCATGCAGTTGATGGAAGTATTGATAAATATAAGGCAAGGTTTGTGGCAAGAAGATTCACCCAACAAGAGGGGAACCAATTACGAAGAAACTTCTGCTCCAACAACTAGATATACAACCATTAGATCACTCATTGAGTAATTTCTATTGCACCTACTATGGGATGGAACATTCATCAAATGGACGTAAAAACAACCCTTCTGAATGGGACGATTGATGAAGAAGTCTACATTGAGCAACCCAGGGATCCGATGTTCATGGCAAGCAAACACATGTTTGCAGGTTGAAGAAGGCTCTATATGGCTTTAAGAAAGCCCCTAGATCATGGTATGCCAGGATGGATGCTTATCTACTAAGACTTGGTTTCGTTAAAAGTTTTGTAGATCCTAATCCCTACATTAAGGTGGTAGAGAATGACCCTGTGCTCATACTACTATGTTTTGATGATTTACTAATAACGGGTGTGGAGCATCGTATTCAACAATGCAAGAAGCAATTAGCAGTTGAATTTGATATGAAGGACCTTGGACTAATGCACTACTACTTGGGACTAGAAGTATGGCAAAAACCTAGTGAGATTTATCTTGGTCAAGGAAAATATGTGATCAAGATTATGCAGAAATTTGATATGATGGATGGCAAACCTATGACAATTCCCATGATCACAAATATGGAGAAGTTATGTATTCAAATTCAAGCCTTGTTGATCCTACATCCTACTCACAGTTGATTGGCTCCTTGATGTACCTTGTGAATACACGGCCAAATATATGTTATGCAGTAAATACTCTTAGCCAATTTTAGATGGAGCCAAGGTATGATCATTGGATAGCAGCTAAACTTATCTTGACATATTTGTGGGACTATACATCATTGTCTGAGATACGTTGCAAGTAACGAGATTCAGTTATTGGGCTACACATATTTAGATTGGGCAGGAGTGATGCAGATGGAAAGAGTACTACAAGTGGATGTTTTAGTTTGGGATCCTCTATTATTTCATGGAGCAGGAAACGAGACTCAGCTGCATTAAGTAGTGTTGAAGCCAAATATATAATAGCCAATGAAGTTGGTTGAGAAGTAATTAGGCTCTGGAAGTTGCTTGCAGATTTGTTTGAAGGACCTTTGGACCTTACCATCATATGTTGTGATAATCAGAGTTGTATAAGGTTGACAGAGGACCCAATTTTCCATGCTAGGACGAAGCACATCAATAACAAGTACCACAACATTTGAAGCTTGGAGTTGAATGGGGTCGTGAAGCTACAATACATCTCCACTGGTGAACTGGTAGTTCATATATCGACTAAGTCTCTTCCTAATAGGAAGCTTGAGCATTTGAGAGACAAGCTTCAACTTGTGAATATTTCCTCCCTAGTTGAGAGGGAGTGAGGGTGGACACCGTATTCTCCATGTGTCATGCACTATAACCAGGACTAATAGTCGTAAGCCTAGTGAATGCACTGGTAGGGAGAATGGTGGATTGGATAAGCATCTAGGACCGATACTTCTTGAGGAAATGTATCCAAGATAGGAGTAGTTTCAAGGACCAATACTCTAAGGATAGGGTGTCCAAGATAAGAGTAGTCCTGAGGACAGATATTCTTTGAGGATGGGTGATATCCAAGATAAGAATAGTCCTGTAAGGACATACCTGGTGAACATCTGGATGGGGTATGTGCCTTGAGAGGCGGTGGTGGTATCCAAATGTATGCCTTCCAGCATTGTGCTCTGATCTACTGGAGAGATAGAGCTTGTCAATCAAGGCCTTGCTATATCGTTATTGGCAATGTTGGTTATGATGATGCTTGATGATGGTTATCAATTCAAACCCTTCTTATGAGAATATTTCAGTTTGAGATTATCCTGTTGTATCATTCTGAATACCTCCCTAGTTAAGAGAGAGTGTTGAAAAATGTAACTAGTGTCGGTCTTCATAATGTAACTCAAATGTACTATTGAAATATTTATTATATTCAATTATTACATTCATTGTTAGCATTATTTTCTAGTCAAAGCATGTTCTTCATGCTTCTATGGTTTATTGAGTCAAAAGAAAATTTGTCATGAGTCAAACAAATGTACTTGAGTCAAAGTCCCAATTGGACTATTTGTAAGAAAAAGAAAAATGTTTTATGTCAAAAGAGTAAATTTGTCATCTACAAGACCAAGTTGGCTTATAAGAGGCACTTATTCGACCTCCTAGACAGCTATAAATAGAAGTCACTTCGACCTCATTTGATCACTCGTCACACTAATCAATTTATGTGCAAAATAGAAGAAGAAAGACAGCAAAGTCAAAGGAGAGAGAAGAAGAATCAAAGGAGAGAGAAGAAGAGTCAAAGAAGAGAAAAAAATCGAATTTTTGCTTTTTTTGTTTGCATGTGCGAAGGTGCTAGGGGCAACTCTATGCATTTACAGGTCTGAATTTTTGTGTTTGACCAGATTTGACAATGTTTGCCCAGCATTGAATTTTGTTGACTTTGACTTGATTGGAGGAGATTTGAAAGAGGGTTGACTTGGGTCTTTGTGGAGGTCTTGGTCTTTGTATTGGGTCTTGGATATCTCACTTTGATTTGATTCTATAAGTAGGATTTTTGGGTTTTCTCGGGTTTTGCCCTAGCTTGGAGCCTAAATCTTTGTGTTCTTTGTCTTTTGAGATCTTCATGTACTATATATTTTGGTAATTGCTTGATGAAGAAAACATAATAAAAGTAATAAAAGCCAGCAAACACTCACAAGTAATTATCAAGTAAGAGGAATCAACCCTAATCTACTAGCATATTAATTTCAAAACACTATTATGCATGTTGTAGAAAAATTCAACATGGTATTAGAGCCTTGTTAAAGGAGCAACCATTGAAGGTTAGTCAAAGAAGGAAAGCCACAACCTAGAAGAGAAAACTATTTATTCTGGAGAAGTCGAGCTTGGGAGAGTTATGTTTAATCAGCTATCCAAGAGGGAACGAGTTTTGTCTAGAAGCAAGATCTACTTCTATTTATAAGGCTCGTCACAGTCTGGTTTGTGACCTAGTATGGGTCGCAGCCAAGAAGGTATCCTTCAAGGTCTGGACAGAGTTGAATAGGCCAAGCCAAGGTTGTCTAGAAGGGGACGAGGGTAGACCGCAAGTAGGGCCTTAGGCAGCTCCGAAGTTGCAAGAAATTAGGCCATAGGGCCTCAAGAAGGAGGTCGCAAACCATAGGACTATATAGCAGGCAAAATATTAGCATGCTTAAGGAAGTGGACAACATGGTTAAAGGGTTGAACAGAAGGCTACCGAGAGACCTATTCAAGCAACAAGAGTCTTGTTCTGTAGTAGAGATGTAGCCAAGAGGCATCTTAGGCCTACCGAAGTGGTTTTATGGTTTAGTATTGGCCGCGAGCCTAAGAACAGGGTTGGTCGCAGGCTATCCTTGCCCTAAGAGTAGGTTTGCAGGCTGCCTCAGTTTGTGAAGTAGGTCGAGGGCCTCAAATATTGTAAATAGGAGGGTCGAGTACCCTTAGGCCTGAGGAAAGTCCAGTCGAAGTAATTAGAAGGTTATTGCTCTGAGATAAGGAAGCTTGTTGAGTTGTGAAGGTTGCTCTAGCAGGCTGAGTGGACAGCAAGCTAAGGGGTTGATTAAGGGCTAAAGAAAAGAAGTATGTTAGCCAAAGGAGGGGCTAACAGCAAGGAGATAGTGTTGGTATAGTACAGTGGGCTAAAGGAGAAGGCAAGGTTGACAATGATCAAAAGGAGTTAATCTTTGTGAGCATTGGAGGCAAAGGACAACCTGTTACCTGAGAGTGATCAATGGTCTAATTCCAGTGCAAGGAATGATCTAAGGATTGGTGCCACATCATTTGACCCTGAGGAATAACCTGAGACAATCTACAATATGGATGATGACATCTTTTCAAGCATGTGATGTGTAAAAATTGATTTGAAGTTGTTGGATCTGTACACCTCTCTAATTCGTCCACCAAGGGATAACTTGCCCTAAATAAATTGTATAAGAGGGACTTGGTGTTGATACTAGCTTATTGTTAAGCCTTTGGTGTGGCTAGATAGCTCAATGAATGGCTTGCTAAGCCTAATCCGCAGGATGAAGAAACAAAGCAATCTAAGCTTGATGAGATTGCATATGGACTTCATTAAGGAGAAAATGACTAAGAGGGAGTTGACAGTTCTCCACAACACTCAACAATTTCTTCCTTAATCAAGAGATAAGTACTTCATATCTTTATCCCTTGAATATTGTTATTTTTCCTTGGTGAGCCTCTTGCCTTTTGTATTTTTTGCTTGGTTAAAATCGTTTCATCCATGTCCTCCTGAATGAGGTTTGCAGGAACATTGTGAAGACTACCAAGGCAATGATTCTGGCAGCAGATGGCAGCATCAAGAAGAATAAAGCAAAGTTTATGGCAAGAGGGTTCTCCCAGTAAGAGCAAGTGGACTACAAGGATATTTTTTGCTCCAATCTTCGATGGATAGGTTCTTGTATGACCTAAGGGCTCAAGCATAAACTCATCAAGAGTGATTGGTGTTCAAAAGGAGGAAATTGTACAGATTGTTAGGACATCCAAGATCGTTCTAGATGACTGGAAGAGCTTCCAGTTACGAGGGAGAAGAACGTCAAGAAGAATGGAAAGAGCAACCTTCCTAGAGGATGTCATGAGTTGAGATTGTCAAGATGTTCAGAGACAGAAGGTCTCTAGGAGTAGCAACAACAGAAGGACTCGATTACGTGACAAAGGGAGTAGCAGTGGCATGAGGATTTGCTTTCATGATAGAGGGAGCAACCAGGACTACCACGGGAAGACTTGCATCAGTGTCAAAAGGAGTTGGCCTCAGAGAGTGAAATGAAGCATTCTAGCCCGATACACCATTTCTTGTGGTTGTTGGGTGTGGAGCCTGATTATCTTGTTTATTTTGTATCACAGCGTTGGACCCCTGTACCTTAATGGGGCAGCAACCTTGCCCATAATTAAACGTTGCCTGGGGGGTCCAGGGGGGGCGGCTACGACTTTATGGAGCCCCCCCCTGGCAGGGGGTTTCGGGGGCAGCGCCCCTGAAGCTAAAAGCAAATGTAAAATTGCCTTGTAAAAGTATAGTGATTTCTAGTCAATCTGGGCCGTTCATTAGGCAGATGATCTGACTATAGAAGTTATGTTTAGTTTAGGGTTTTTTGCCCTAGAAGGCAACCCCTCGCTTTTATGAGGGTATTGTATTGCAGCTGTGTATTGTGTGTGTATTCTCAGAGCGAGAAACAAATAGGGAGATTGTGAGAGAGAACAGAGGCTATTACAGCGGATCTGCTGTAGGTTGTGTCTTTTCATTTTTGCTGGATAATAGAAAAGAAGGACTGGCTGTTCGGGGTGGACATAGCCCAAACTGGGTGAACCACGTATATCTGTCTCTCTGGTTTTTTGTTTTGTGTGCTTGTGTTTTGAGCATATTTTATATGTTGCATTGCTCTGTAATATTTAATTTTCTTACAGTGGTTGGAGGTGTAGTTGGGATCAGATGAGATCTTCATTGTCCATATTTTGAGGAGATTCGTATGATGGATTGCATGTCCATGACTACACCTATGGTTTCCAATTTTGTCTTTAAATGGGGCCCACGGTGATTCACTATGATAATCAAAGTTACATCAAGCTTTTGGAGAATCCAATGTTTCATGACAAGTCCAAACATATAGAGATTAGGTAACACTTCATCATAGATAGGTTCTAGAGAAGTGTTGTGAGATTGCAGTACATATCCACAAATGAGCAAGTAGCAAATAGTCTCACCAAGCCTTTAGTGAAGGGGAAGTTCATGTTCTACAGGGACAAGTTGGGGGTGGTGGAGAATCCCTTCATTGCTAGGAGGGAGTATTGATTTTGTAGCTTCGAAAGGTCTTCTACACATGCTTGTGTCTAGCATGCAGGAGAAGAAGTCCTCATTAGGTGGTTATTCGAGAGGAGCAACTAATATGATTTCTCTCCTATGTTTTAACTTAGGAAAAGAACATTAATTAATCAATTAATTAATGTTGGCTAGTTTTAAGCAAATTTCTAAGGATAAATATTTAATTATTTAAGTGACTTAGATCTAAGCCATTGATCTAAGTGGGAAAGATTTAATTCTAGCAGTCTATCACTTTTGAGATTAAGGGTTATAGGGACTTTGCTCAATTTGAAGATATAAAAGAAGCCTAAGGGAGAGGATGGAGACACAATTGTTTGTGGAGAGATTCCAACAAATTTGCATGAGCTAATTGCAAGTTTGTGAATAGGCTGACGAAAACATAAAAGTGTGCAATTCAAAGTTCAATAGAACACGATTTTTGCAGGTGGAGTGCACAAAAGGAGGTCCAAGATTTGATTGAGGTTGAAGCCGAGGTGTGTCGTGAGCTTAGAGAGGCCGAGAGGATCAAGACCGAGTTTGTAGAGTGTGTCGCGAGTGTGGGGAGACCACGTGGGCTGAAGTCGCACTGGTGGAGGGGCCAAACTTGTGAGAGACAGCCAGCAAAGTGTAAGACAAATTTATTGGGGCTGATCTTGCAAGGTTCCATTAGTTTTCGTGTATTTTCAAAGGGTCATTTTCCCTAGTAAGGGAGCCCTTAATTTTTTGAGAAGAATTTAATGAAAAGAAATTTGGAGGGAAAATCTTTGCTGTTTGTTAGAGATTTTTTCTGAGTATTTCTGTTGCAAAATTATTGAGTTAAAAGTACCACAGTATTTTTGTTTTGTAGAGTTCAGAACTTGTTTATTGCAGAAAATTAATTTGGGGTGTTCAATATTTTCTAGGGATAAAATAGCCACAAAGAAACAAAAAGTTTAAACTAGTACTAAGAAATTAACCGTACATGGTTGAGTCAAGGCAAAGTTCAGTGTTGCAGGAACTGCCCCCCAACAGATCAAAAGTCGGAACCGCAAACTGTGTGGATCTGTGAGCAAACCGCAGACAGAACCCCACACCCAAATTTTGAAACCGCGCTTTGCTTGAGAATCGTGATTCCTAGACATGTGGGAACCATGACAATTTCGTTTGCAGTTCCGCGGGATGAACGATGACTCCACCACACTTCCCACACAATTCTAGAAAGCACCTCCATGGTTCCAAAGAGAACTATTTTTTTTTTTTTTTGGAACTGCTATGTGTGGAACCGTGCTTCTCAGACACTCCCAAGATACTCCCTTAATGCCCCCTAGATGCTCCCTAACGGTACTTAAATTTTTAACATTACCATGAAATGAATCAGGATGTTTGAGAGAGGCTCTAACCTCATCGAACTTCATATGGAGAAAATAGAATTTCATATTCCATTCAAAATTCAGCGGAGTTAATAGTTTTTGGGATTTCAAGATCAATGGGATTGTGGCATTTGGCATTTCATTAGATTATATCATGTATGAGGGTATGTGATTGGCATTTAATCAAGAGCACCAAACCTTATATGTACCCCAGTGTTGGTGGTGCTGATTGTTGAACTCTTTGCCATGGCCTTAGCAAAAAAGTACCCTTCACTCAAGTCAAAATCATTGATTAGGCATGTTAAGCTTTTTCTACCATATTTTAAGGCCTGAATTACGCATGTTGAAACATTGATCAAAATTGGGCAATGTTGACTAATATCCCTAGAGAATCGATGTAGAGGCAAAGGCTAGACAAGAGGAAAATAATCTAGATTCTAGATGGCTGATGCTCGAATAATTAATCATTAATGTACTGTGGATGTCATTTCTATCTTGATTTGTGTACAATATGCATGCTTTGATATATTATGCAACTAATTTGGCATTCTAGATGTTTTTTTGAATATATATATATATATAGACACTTCTGCGACGCTTCGCTTTTGAGGATTTCTGGAAAATGATGCTTCCGATGCTTCGCTTCCAAAAAACGTACCCGCTTCATGCACTTTGGGAGAGTCACTTGGTTACTGCAAAGCATGTGCTCCAATACTTTAAGGGCACAGTTCATTATAGCCTGAGGTATTTTGGAGATGTTGAATTGGTACTACATAGATTTGCTGACTCTAGTTGGGCAGGAAACGCAGGTAGCTGGAAGAGAACTTCAGGATTTTGTTTTAATTTGGGTTCAAGTACAATATCCTAGTTCAGCAAGAAAGAGGCAGCAATGGCACGTAGTTCAACAGAGGCAGAGTATATGGTAGCCACTTCTGCTAGTTATGAAGCCATCTCTAGCTTTGCCAATTGATAGTAGAGTTGGCCAATCAGATGTTAGAGCCTACTGTTGTATACTGTCACAATTATAGTTGCATCAGACTCATTGACAATCTAGTGTTTCATGATTGCTCCAAGCACTTTGACATCCAATACCATTTCCTCAGAGACTGAGTTCAGACAGGACCACTAGTTCTTGAGTATATTTCTTCAGATTCATAGGTCACATATAGTTTGAAGAAACCCCTAGCTAAGAGAAAGTTCAAAATGTTGTGGGAGAGGCTTGGCTTGGTAGAGAACACTGTCCTCATAAAGAGGGGAGCATTAGATTTTTACCTTGCTGCTAGGCCAGTATTATCCTCAGCATGGTGCAGTAATGATGCAGATCCATACAGCAGCAACTCCATCAACAGATAACATCCCAGGCTTTGTGCAACAGTCGTGGCAGTGAAGTGGGACATCAGGAGCTTGGAGTGTGGAGAAGACAGTTATATAGGCTAGAGTAGATGGCACGCGCATGCTTGAGAGTTGAGACATGAATGTTCCAGAATTAGCCCACCACATTATCTAGGAGTGATTCCTTATTCCAGATAGGGTGCAGACCCTAGAAGATTAATGCTTGCATTAATCCATGCCTAACTTCCTGATGGTACTCTAATCTAGGAAAGTATCTGTGCATATCTGGGCACATTTTCATGGGCTATTTCAGGCCGATTTAGTCTATTTTAGGTGAGTGTGTTTAGGAGTTGAGCCAGTAGCATTATATTTCCTGCTTTTCAATTAATAAAAGAGAAGTGATTCCAGAATTAGCTCAGCACATAATCTAGGAGTGATTCCTTATTTCAGATAGGGTGCAGACCCCTAGGAGATTACTGCTTGCATTATGCATGCCTAACTACTTGAGGGTACTCTAATCTAGGTAAGTATTCATACAGATCTGGGCACATTTTTATGGCCTATTTTAGGTCGATATAGTCTATTTTAGGTGAATGAGTTTAGAAGTTGAGCGACTAACATTGTATTTTGTTAATTTTAGTTAACAACAATATGTTCTATTCTTACCACAATTACTTCAATGTCCTTTAGCAGCCCAATGACAATTCCAATTTAATTTTCCAATAGCAATCACATTAACCATAAATTACATTGACAGTAACTGTAGATAGAACATGAATAACAAAATGCAGAAGACAAGCCAGGACAAGAGAACACCAGATTTGGCGGATGCCATGGGAAAACCCCAAGATGGGGAAAAACCCTTTGATAAATTCTTCTTATTATTATATCAAATGTTCAGCGGAGAGATAGAGTACAAAAAATCACAATTCACTTGCCAAATTAAAGTGAAAACAGCCCTGTCAAATCTGCAGTCAACTGCAGTCAAATTCATCCCTAACCAGAAAGTCAAAGATGGTCAGTGCAGTAGTAAAACATCCCCTTTCAAGCTCGGTCAAAGGCAAACAAACTCGGCCTCCTTAGCTGGCCAAAGTCAGCCCAAAACAGTTATCCAAACAGCAGTCAAACTCGGTCAACCAGAAGTCAACTCTATGGTCAAACAGGCCTGCGGTCAACACAGGTCCAAGTGCCCATAAATTCTCGGTTTCTGTGCCAAACATTACAGCTTACTAAAAACAAAATTTTCCCACAAAAATCGCAGTCAAAGGATGAGTCAAAGTGTCTGGCCAACACGGGTCAAACCTTGTAACAGCTCTGAAATTTCAGTCCTGTAATCTGCCCAGAAATTCGTCCTCCTTTCCAACCACACGTGTGAGATGAAGAGTTGCCCAATAGCTGTACAAACCAATCAGATAAGGAGAGAGAAGAATGTGTGAGTGAGTGAGATGCCAAATGAGGTTGGAGGTCTCCCTTATTTATACAAGTCGATGAGGGTGAAGTGACATGTCTCTTGGGTTTCACGAGCCTACACGATGATGTGGCCAACCTTGACAATTCGCACATGTGTGGGCATAAATTCAAAAACACATTTCTGCTTGTCCAAATTTGATGATCTTTAAGTCAATTTTTTGGTCCTCTCGAAAAGAGGAATTCAATGCAATCATCATCTCCATCAAATGAATTGTCCAAAGTGGAATTTGGCCCTAGTTTCCAATTTTAACATTCCCTCTCAACTAGGGAGTATTCCCCCTGCCAATCCATCCATCAACATGCCACCATGTCGTCATATACCATCTTTGTATCTCATCTCTGCTCTGTTGAACACTGATATAGATAATGAAGAAGAATCGATCGAGAGTAAGTCACAAGAACTTACCACTCTCCACTGAAAAAAGTCAGTCCACTAGTACAACCCCAATCAGACTTGATCCCGGAACAAGTTGTCGAACATCATGCATTCTGGACATAGGGAGTACGACAGTACAAGATGCGTCCATCTGTAGTGTTATGGTCCCTATCCACTTTTCCCAACCCATTGGCCAGATGAGAGGTACTTCCCATGAGTCCCGGACTAGATGGGTCGGCTGTATGTTGGGGTATCCGCAAGAGAAGGTGAACCACTCATCCTGCTCATATGCCATAGGAGAAGGTGAACCACTCATCCTACGCATATATCAGTCGTAGGAAAAGGTGAACCACTCACCCTATACACAATGCACCTATAGGGGAAGGTGAACCACTCACCCTATGGTCGCAGAAGTACCCCAAACCCCAGGAGCTCCCAGAGCTCAATGTTCAACTCAAGCGAGACCCTCATAGGAGGGTCCTTCCACGACTCCAAATCTCTCTCAGAAGGTTAATAATTTAACCTTCCCCAAGGGCTTTGTGAGGATGTCAACAACCTACTCATCGGTCCTGATGTGTTGGAGCATTATTGCTCCCCATTGTACCATATCCCGGATAAAGTGGTACCTGATATCAATGTGCTTGGAGCAGTTGTAAAACACGGGATTCTCTGAAAGGTGAATCCCACTTTGGTTGCCGCAATAGATCACGATGGTATCCAGCACGTGCTCAAATAGCTCACTGAAGAGATTCCTCAACGAAATAACTTCACAACAGGCCATATTAACTGCAATGTATTCAGCCTCCATGGTGCTTAGAGCAACCAATTTTTGCTTCCTGCTTGTCCAAGAAATCGAAGCAAACCCCAATGAGAAGCAACATCATGATGTGCTCTTTCAATCCACCACAATGCCAACCCAGTCAGCATCAGTATATCCATGTAGCCTCAAATTCCCGGTAGTGTATCTCAACCCATAATTGATTGTGCATGGAGATATCTTAAGAGATTCTTAGCAGCAATCCAGTGTATGTGATGAGGCTCAGCCATAAATTGACTCAACGTATTCACAGCGAAGCATATGTCCGAACAGGAGTTTACCAAGAACATCAGGGTCCCCACAAGTTGTCGATATCCGAAAGGGTTTGCCAATTCGGGCCCAGCAGCGCTTCCACATAGCTTCTTGAAGTTGAGTTCCATCAAAGTAAACACAGACTTGCAATTCACCATCCCACATCTCTCTAGTAGCTTCACAAAGTATTTTCATTGAGAAAGGAAAATCTCACGTGGCTTTTGCCATACCTCCAGGCCTAGGAATGTTGATTTTTGTAGCATCAGATGTGCTCTAGCCTCAAGATTTTGCAAAGAGTCTAAGACACATGCATTCTCCAAGACCCATAAATCGTTTGGGAAAATTCCACTTGGAGATAATTTAATTAAAATAATTAATCATTTTTAATGTATTCCTAAGTCTAAACTTAGGAAATGTGATTAATTAAATTGCATTAATTAAATCTGATGCGAATCTTCTAGATGAAGACGAAGATTGAGTCCAAGCTAATCTTAGCCATCAATTATGTTTTAATCTTGGTCGTGTTGTCACACAGAATGTCTAGGCACCGCGACAACGGTTGAGATCGGGGGTTGTCACCCTGAGCCCCAATATCTCTATTTAAGTTGTCTCCTTATAGCAGACTAAGGGGGGTAGACCCTGTGGAAATGGAATGAAGGAGAACCAGTTGGGAACCAACCAGTTCGGGAGACACAGTCAAATGACCAAGTACTTGTTTAAGATTTAACAATATTTAGCAGATTCGATTAGATTAAGAGTTTGAAACTAGTGCCTTATGGAGTCAATTATCCTGTCATGAAATTAGGATCAAGTAGCTGATAGATAACTGCTACTATGTTGTGCTAATGCAAAATGCAAGGAAAATAATTTGGATGAGTGAGATGAAACAAGCTTCGAGGATGAAAGGTGATGTTAAAAGCCTAAAGCACTTAGGTTATAAATAATTTGATTTAACCACTAAGTACTTAAGCGAGAGTGCCAATTATGAAGATGCCGCAAGATTACTCAATTAAAAAATATATCATTCGTCACAGATCCACAACAATAAGATATCCATCACACTTACTTGAAAGAATTTTCCAAACATTAATATTCAATAGGTGTTCAAATCGATAGATAATGTTCCAAAACTCAGACGCCAATGATCATCAAACCCAACTGAAACATATGAAATTTAATAGCACTTAAATCTCAGTAATTATTCATCCAGAGATACCATGAAAATTTAATGCTAATAAAACCACTTCATCAAACAATTTATGGATTAAATGATGTTCTTAAATAATGCAAATCCAAAAATTAAGTTTCCTCTATGGTCAAATTTAGGATATTAAAAATTAAATATGTCAACTATAGAAACCATTCCACAATTGAATATTTTTGCAAACAGACAAATTTTTTATTTTTTTTAAATTTTAAAAGAAAAAATTAGGATTAGACTTTTTGAAGCTTTTTTGAATATTTTAAAAGTTAATGAAATGTTAAAACTTTTTACAAATTAGAATGTTAAAAAGAAAGTGAAATGTTATTTTTTTAATATATTTTTTTTAATTTTTAAATGTCAAACTAATCGAAATGTCAAAATTTCAAACTAATCGAAATCCAAATGTCATAAAAGACAATCAAAGTTAGAAGTTTAAAAATTTAAAATTAAACTAAACAAAGAATTAAACTCGAAATGTTAAAGTCTAAAAGTTAAATTTTATTTTTTTTAATTTTAAAATGTTTATGTCAAACTAAAGAAAAATCAAAATCGAGAGTTAAATGAAATCAATTGAAATCAAATTTAAAATAAATATGATACGTTAATGTTTTGAATTTTATTTGTTTTTATGTGGATTAGGTTAGAGCGTGCAGGTCGATGGCAAAGGATGAAGGGGACAGCAAATAGCGCGAAGGAAAAAAGATGGCAGCTGACAGTGCAACTCATGGAGGTGAGCGGGGCAGCGGGTAAAGGATGCAGACAACAAGAGAGATGGGGACTCGAGCAGCGAGGAGGCAGCACACAAGGAGATGAGGGTGCAGGGAGCGAATAAATGGGAGCAGCGGACAGCAAGCAGGCTAGCGTGGAGGAGAGGGAGCTATGTGAGGGATGCCGGCGAGAGACGGACAACGAATGAACGGAAACGCAGGGATGAGAGGGATGCGTGAGTCAAGCAATGAGGATGGCAGCGATGAAGCCACCGGCAACGAGCAATGACAGCATGAAGCTCGAGCTAAGACCACGCAGAGGGAAAGGAGTTGCGGGGAAAAGAATGGAAATGACACAAAAACAAGGCAAAGATAGCATGCAGGGATTGAAGCCGGTAGCAAGAAAAAAACGCAGAAAAAGGATGCTGGAGAAGGAGCTGGAAACTGCGGGAGAGATCGATGGCAGCTTAGTTGGGATGTACAGACAGCAGAGAGTAGCTAATGAGGACAGCGTACAAGAAGAAAATGCAGGCACAATTGGTGCATAAAAAATAATTTCGAACTTTTCCTTCTGCCCACTAGCTAAATTTACACAAAAACTCAGATTTAAAATTTCACTTGAATATTTCTGCAAAATCCTGATCTTGAGATTAGATCTTACCCTCCAGGGCCTAGATCTATCTCAGATCTAAAACATTTCTTTGAAAACCCTCGAAAAAATCACATGCACAAACCAGAAACAAGAAATCCCAGATAACCCAGCAGATATGCAAAAATCTAAACTGAAACCCCGATCCCAAGTTAGAAATCAAAAAACTAAAAGAAATTTCTACATATTTACACTAAAATTATAGAACAATGTACAAAAGTTGCAGATCTACAAGATTTGAGGTGCATAAGTCTAACTTCGCTTCCAGATCTGGAGATTTAAGGCTCTCAATAGCCATATCTAAATTCAAAATCGATTTTAAAAAAAAAAAAAGATAAAATTTTAATTTAGACACAAGCCCTAGAAAAAACCCGGCAAAAAAGGAATTTAAGATAAGCCCGGGGAATTAGATCCGGAGGGCTCTTCAGATCTCATTTCCATGGGAGTCAGTTGGTCCAGCCGAGGACTTCCCCAAACGCCCAATTCTAAAACCAAAATATTTATGCACACTTACAATTAAACTATTAAATTAATAGAGAAATAAGATAAAAATAAAACTTTCAAGAGTTAGAGATAATTGCTAACTCAATCCAATTAATATTCGTACCCTAAATCCAGTAACCTAAGCAAGATATATGTGCAATAGATTACTCTACAAGAGCCATTAATCAACAATTTGTTAAAATAATCACCAGTAGAATATAAAGAACAAGTTTACCATAAAATGCTGAAGAGGAACACCACCATCAAAATAACACCCCAAAGAATTCGTTTGTATTATTCCAGAAAATATTGCAAGAGAGCTTCAAGAGCAAGTACATGATCAAAAGATCGGATGATCCAAAGACTGACAAAGACCTCTAATTTATAAGATAGAATCTCCAACGGCTAGTTCGATTGATCCCTGTCAAAGTAATCTCAACTGTTAAAAAAAAATTAATTATCTTTTAATCTCGTCCGTTGAAATTATAAATTTTTGAGGAAATTCGAATTTATCATTTAATTCATTTTTTATTAACTCAAAAATAATATTTTTTTGTTAATTACCTCAAAAATTTGACTTTGACTTAACCACCAAGGCCCAAGGGTCCAAAATTTCTCGAAATTCTCAATATTCCCTTGCCCTAGGATCTTTTAAAAATTTATGTTTTTAAGGACCCACGAATTTTGCCTTTAAAGAATTTTAAATCACATAGGACTTAAAATTAACTAAATTTTTGTTGGGTATGTGTTATATTCTTTCCACGACTAAGCACGTGCGGGGGGGTAAGAGGGGGGGCGATAGCCCCCCTTTGCGCTGGGCGCAACGGGGGGGTCACAAGTGAGTCTCTCGTTCGTGGTTTGGGCAAATGCCTCCGGCGAAATTTTGTCTTTAATTTCCGGGCCGGGTAGTCTCGCGTCTTTGTTTTGCATGGTTTTGCACATGGTTTTGGGGTTCGATGGTTTTCGGCCCCTGGTATTTTGTAGATCCGGTCAAGGGAACTACGGTTATGTTCTAATCCAGGGTTAATGGATTGGGGTTTATGTATGCTTCGGCATGTATATATATGTGTTGTAACACTAAAAGGAATATAATGAAAAATCAAGCTGGTCGTCCCGATTTGGAATCCAGGGGAAAATCTCTGTGTTTATCTGTTTTATGTTTTATGCTCTCGCTATTGTTTATTTTCTGTTATAAGATTCGTGTGTAGATAATTTCTGTTCAGGGTTAAAACCTACATTTGGTATCAAAGTTGTTTCGGCTTCAAGGGGACGCCTTTGCTGCTGAGGGTTTTTTAGTTCGGGCCTGAGGTAGACCCTGTTCAGTGGGAGATCTGCGGGATCGATTCTTGCGGTGAGAGAAGATGGCGAGCGGCAGAAAGATAGAGATCGAGAAATTTAATGGTCAGAGTTTTGAGTTGTGGAAGTTCAAGATGGAGGATCTGCTGGTGGATAAAGATCAGTGGATCGCGGTAGATCCAGGTACTAAACCAACGGCAATGTCAGATGAAGACTGGAAGAAACTGGATCGGAAGGCTAAGAGCACAATACGATTGTGTGTGTCAGATTCAGTATTGTTGAATGTATCTGGGGAAGCTACGACGAAGAATTTGTGGGAAAAACTTGGGACTTTGTACCAATCTAAGTCTCTGGTGAATAAGTTGTTCCTGCGGAAAAAGCTGTATAACCCGAGGATGAAGGATGGAGACTCAGTGACAGAGCATCTGAACGCCTTCAATACTATGGTAAGTCAGCTGTCATCTGTTGATATTAAAATCTCAGATGAAGATAAGTGCATCAGTTTGTTGTGTTCTCTACCAGACTTGTGGGATAGTCTGGTTATTGCAATATGTAGCAATACAACTACCTTGAATTTTTATGACATTGTCTCAGCCTTGTTGTCGGAGGAAATGAGACGGAGAAATATGGAGGGCCAAAATGGAGATGCCTTATTTGTACGAGGAAGGTCCCAAAACAAAAACAAGAATAAGGTTTCGAGTGGGAGATCCAAATCTAGAGGGAGATCTAAATCTCCTGGAAAGTTTGTAAAGGTATGCTGGAAATGCGGAAAGGAAGGGCACTACAAAAAGGAGTGCAGATCTAAAGCTCCCGAGAAAGGAAAGGGATCTGATGATGCTCCTTCTGCAGAGGCAAAAACCACCTCGGATGAAGGTGGGGATGTGTATTTGGCTTCTTCTTCAAATACACATGTAGATCATGAGTCATGGTTGATTGACTCAGTTGCATCCTTTCACTTCACTCCCCATAGGGAGTGGTTCTGCGAGTATGAGAAATATGATGGTGGTGATGTCTTCCTAGGGGATGATAGGAGGGCCAGAATCATCGGACGTGGAAAGGTCAAGCTGAAGCTGCAAGGTGGAAGGATTAGAACACTTCCTGGTGTTCTGCATATTCCCGCATTGGCTAGAAATTTGATTTCTGTAAGCAAGATGGATGATGCAGGTGTGAAAACAGTGTTCGAGAAAGATTCCTGCAAGATGGTTCGGGGAGCACTGGTACTAATGCGGGGAGTTCGGACTGGAACTCTATACAAGCTAGAAGGTAGCACTGTTATTGATGGGTGTAATAGTTCTATGGTTCCTGAAAGTGGAGCGGAAAGCCTAGCTGTCTCTGGAGAAAAGACCATGCTATGGCATCAAAGGCTTGGACATATTGGAGAGAAGGGCCTTCGGATACTGCATAGAGATGGTGTGGTAGAAGGTATGTCTAATTGTTCTCTGGATTTCGATTTCTGTGAACATTGTGTATATGGGAAGCAGAATCGGGTGAGTTTTCCTTCTGGTGCTAAGAGGGCAAACAAGATATTAGAACTTGTGCACAGTGATGTGTTTGGGCCCGTGTCAGTTCCATCACTGGGAAAGTCTGTGTACTATGTTTCATTCATAGATGACTTCTCAAGGAATACATGGATATATTTCTTGAGGAAGAAATCTGAAGTCTTTGACAAATTTAAAGAATTTAAGGCTCTGGTGGAAAACCAGACAGAAAAGAAGATAAAGGCATTGAGGACAGATAATGGTGGGGAGTTCTGCAAGAAGGAATTTGAAGAGTTCTGTAAGAAGTGTGGTATAGCATGGCAGAAGACTACTCCATACACACCTCAGCAAAATGGAGTTGCAGAAAGAATGAATAGAACACTGATGGAAAAGGCAAGAAGCATGCTCAGTGGTACCAAGTTAGGACAAGAATTCTGGGCAGAGGCAGTGGAGACTGCATGTTACTTAGTTAACAGATCACCTTCATCAACGTTGGAGGATAAGACTCCACATGAGGTATGGACTGGTAAGAAACCCTCTCTTTCACATCTAAGGGTATTTGGATGTGATGCAGATGTACATGTTCCAAAGGAGAAAAGGACCAAGTTGGATAATAAATCTGAAAGGTGCATCTTTATTGGGTATAAGGATGGTTTAAAGGGTTACAAGCTTTGGAACTCAGAAACAAGGAAGGTTGTGTACAGCCGAGATGTGGTGTTTAGAGAGGTGAAAGATGTTGTTAAACATGAATTCCTACCAAAGGAACCTGAAAAGATAGAGTTTGAGCTAAAGGAGGATGAATCAGACTCTACAACAGAAGAAGACTCAGAAGATGAAGAGCCACAAACTCCAGCTTTGAGAAGATCAGTTCGGGAAAGAAGGAAACCATAAAGGTATAGTCCATCTGCTTTCTGTTCAGGTTTTGCCTTAACTATAACTGATGATGAACCCAGAACTGTCAGGGAGGCAGTAGATTCAGAGGATGGAAAACTCTGGAAGGAGGCCATGGTTGATGAAATGGCATCCTTGCACAAAAACGATGCATGGGATCCGGTGGAGTTGCCGGCTGGAAGGAAGCCCATTGGGAGCAAATGGGTGTTTAAGAAGAAGATGAATGTAGAAGGCAAGGTGGAGAAATACAAAGCTCGGTTGGTAGCGAAAGGTTATTCCCAGGTGCCGGGAATTGATTTTGGTGATATTTTTCTCCTGTTGCCAAGGTTACTTCTATTAGATTACTTTTATCTGTTGCTGCTGCATTTGATTTTGAGATAGAACAGATGGATGTGAAGACAACATTTCTTCATGGGGATCTAGAAGAGGAGATCTACATGAAGCAACTTGAAGGCTTTATGGTGAAGGGTAAGAAAGAACTGGTATGCAGGTTGAAGAAGTCTCTGTATGGGTTAAAACAATTACCAAGGATGTGGTATCAGAAATTTGATACCTATATACGGGGACTTGGCTTCACCAGAAGCAAGGAGGATCACTGTGTTTATTTTAAATTAATTGGTGACCGTGTTATTTATTTGGTCTTGTATGTGGATGATATGTTGTTGATTGGAAATGACAAAGAAATTATCCAAGATTTGAAGACCCAACTGCTCTCCAAATTCGACATGAAGGATCTTGGTGTTGAAAACTATATTTTGGGCATGCAAATTAAGAGAGATCGGGCAGAGTGGCTCTGGTTAAACCACAGAGGAAGTATGTCAGACTATATTGTGTGAGAACAACAGTGCAGATAGTAAACCTATGAATGTTCCTATCCCCGTAGGTGTAAAGTTGTTCACAAATGTGCTAGTGTCCCAAGACACAAGAAGAAGAGGAGTATAGGTCCCGTGTTCCATATGCAAGTGCAGTGGGTAGCCTGATGTATGCAATGGTCTGTACTAGACCAGACATTGCACATGCAGTGGGAGTATTGAGCAGGTTTATGTCAAACCCAGGGAAGGAGCATTGGACAGTAGTGAAGCGGGTTTTCATATATTTACGTGGCACTAGTGATTATGGCTTGTGCTACCAGGGAAGACCAGGATTGGAAAGAATGTTGGACATTCGTGGTTTTGTTGATGCAGACTGGGCTGGAGATCCGGACCAAAGAAGATCTACAAGTGGGTATGTGTTTAGCCTATTTGGAGGTGCAGTCAGTTGGATGAGTAAAAGACAGTCTGTAGTGGCTCTTTCAACTACAGAGGCAGAATACATAGCAGCCACTCATGCAAGCAAGGAAGCAGTTTGGTTGCAGAGATTGTGTTCAAGTATGGGGTTGGTAAAGCAAGCTATAAGGATAGACTGTGATAGCCAAAGTGCAATTTTCTTGGCTAAGAACCCTGCTTACCATTCAAAGACAAAGCACATTGATGTTCAATATCATTTTGTTAGAGATATGGTTGAGGCTAAAAGGGTGTTGCTGGTAAAGGTGGACACTTTGAAGAATGTTGCAGATGCATTGACAAAGTCTGTGAGCACTCAGAAGTTCTCTTGGTGTAGAGAAACAATGGGTGTTGAAGAATTGGGCCAATGACTAAGCCCTCCTGTGGAAAGAAAACAACAAGTGGGAGAATGTTGGGTATGTGTTATATTCTTTCCACGGCTAATAGCGAGGGGGGGTAGTAGCCCCCCCTGTCGGGGTCCGGGGCAGCGCCCTGGCGAAAATTTTGGTTCCTTAATTTCCGCTGGGTAGTCTGCGTCCATGGTTTTGTGCATGGTTTTGCACATGGTTTTGGGGTTCGATGGTTTTCGGCCCCTGGTATTTTTGTAGATCCGGTCAAAGGAACTACGGTTATGTTCTAATCCAGGGTTAATGGATTGGGGTTTATGTATGCTCCGGCATGTATATATATGTGTTGTAACACTAAAAGGAATATAATGAAAAATCAAGCTGGTCGTCCCGATTTGGGATCCAGGGGAAAATCTCTGTGTTTATCTGTTTTATGTTTTATGCTCTCGCAATTGTTTATTTTCTGTTATAAGATTCGTGTGTAGATAATTTATGTTCAGGGTTAAAACCTACAATTTTTGGCTTAAGATTTTTAATTTAATTTGGCCAGAAAATTTAATTAATTGACTAAAAGGATAATTAATTATTTTTCCAACCCTCTTTACATAAGATAAATACATTTTGACACATGAAGGGAGAAAGCCCATTAGTAATAGGCCCTCAAATAGCTGCCCAATTTTGCAACTCAAAACATGATCTAGTTGACCAAGTAGCTTGTAATAAAATAATCTAACCAATTAGCTAGGTTTATTCCCAAACTACTTTTACAAAGACTTGATAAAAAACACTAGGACTCACTTAGCATCTTCATGACAAAATCCACCCTAACTTTGGAGTGAGGCTGGAGGGGAAAAACTCTACCGATCACTTGTGTCGAGAAACACAAATGAATCAGTGAGACAAAAAACCTCCTAGGATAGAAATCGTCACCAAAATACTAAGCTTACCTAGGTTGTTACATACATGATGGTCTTACTTAGATCATTTACATCATAAACATGCAGAATGGATTTACATCGTTTATAAAACTATCGACTGATAATGGTATTTGAATGGCGTCAACACCTCGAACATGATGAATCCCATTTGCAAAAATGGGGGTGTACTGCTATGGGATCGTTGACACTGAGTGATCAACAGGTCGTTGATAACTCAACGAGAGATTATAAGAAGGAACTCGAAGGGCACTTAGAGAACACACCAATGCAGATACTTAGTTGCCCAAGTACATCGATTTTCTCAGTGGCTGAAGTTCGGCAAAAGAAAATCGAATCAGAGGGAGAGTTGCAGGTGGGAGAGAGAGGGATCGGCAATAGTCAGGGAGTGCAGGGAAACTCTGGAAGGAGCAGCGCAGAGGAGGGACTCATATCACCAACGGAGAGGCAGTGACGCAAGCATTGCGCAAAGGGTGATGCAGTGAGGCCACCGTAAGGACAAAGGGTCCTCTTCGAGGTTAGAAAAACATTGTGAAGTGTGAGAATTTAATCAGTAAAACTCTCTCAGTGTCTCTTCTTCTATTTTGCTATCCAAAAGTTTGTATGTGGATTATTGCTGAAGAATAATACAGAAACCCTCATCTACTGCACCGGTTTTCCCACATTGGTTTTTCCTGGGGATGATTGTTCAAAAATAACTGTGTCATTGTGGCTATATTTGTGCTAGTATTTTTCCTTTCATTTACTTTCTGCAGTATTTTATTTGTGAAGGCTGCAATAGAATTTATTTCGATGTTTAATTCAAAATTAATAAGTAGAAGAAATAATATCAGTTGTTGCAATAGGATTCCGATCGAAGAATTTTCACAAGGAAGTAGTGCATCAGTCCTAGGTCCTTCATCTCGAACTCGAAAGTCAACTCCCTCTTGCATTGATAAATGAGAGGCTCTACATCAGTCCTAGGTCCTTCATCTCGAACTCGAAAGTCAACTCCCTCTTGCATTGATAAATGAGAGGGTCTGCACCAGTCAGAAATAGATCATCAACATAAAGGACCAAAATGAGAGGCATGTCCTTTTCAACCTTGAAGTATAAGTTAGGATCAACATAGCTTCTCGTAAATCCCAGCTTCACAAGATAACTGTCAATCCGCTCGTACCAAGCCCTAGGAGCTTGCTTCAACCCATAGAGGGATTTTTTCAACTTGCATAGATGTGTCCTTCGATCTTGTACTTCGAACCCCTAAGGTTGTTCCAAGTAGACTTCCTCCTTAAGCGAGCCATGCAAGAAAGCAATCTTAACGTCCATTTGATATAGGCTCCATCTTTGAATGGCAGCGAGAACAATAATAGATCATATTGTGGTGTATCAGCAACTGGTGCAAATATCTCGTCATAGTCTACTCCTTCCTTTTGAGAGAAGCCTCAAGCAACGAACCTAGCCTTATATTTTATAGCACTCCCATTAGCTCCATGTTTGATTTTGTAAAGGCATTTAGAGTTGACAACGGACTTGTCCTTGGGTCTAGGCACCACGTCCCAGACATCATTCTTCATGATCGATTCATATTCCTCATTCATTGCATCCTTCCATACTTCGTGCTTTACGGCTTCTTCGAACGTTCATGGTTCAGCTTGAACGATAGTACTCCTAACAGCCAAATACCCTTGATATATGTTCGACTTCTTACTTTCACGAAATGTCCCTCTTCGAGCAGTATGTCTTTCAGCATCTTCGAGAGTATCTTTGAGCCATAGAGGTCATTTCCTAGAGGTAGAGGGATCACTTGGTAGTGGATCAATAGGATCCATCGGACCATCAACATCAGGCATAGGTTCATCTATTGAAGGTTCATCTTGATTTTTCGCGGCATCAACACTGTCCTTCCTTGGAATGGGGAGATCTTTAGCTTTTCCAAGGGCAGTATCTTCATCAAAGGTGACATCATGACTTACTTCCACATCTCTTTGACCAGGCACATAGATTCTATGTGCCTTTGAATATTTACTGTAGCCAACAAATATACCCTTCTTCCCAGGTGCTTCCAACTTGTTTATTTTCTCTTTAAGCACATGAAAATACACGGGACAACCAAATTTTCTAAAATAAGAAACATCGGGTTTCTTACTAGTGAAGGCCTCCTCAGGTGTCTTAAAATTCAATGCTTAATGCGGGCTCCTATTTTGAACATACACGACAGTGTTGGTAGCTTCTCCCCATAAGAACTTCGGTAGACCTTGATCATGGAGCATGGCACGGGTGGCTTCCATGATTGTTCGACTCTTCCTTTCAGCAACTCCATTTTGCTCAAGAGTGTATGGAATGATTGTCTCCCTCTTAATGCCAGCCTCTCTGCAAATGTAATAGAATTCATATGATTCATATTCGGTTCCATTGTCGGTCCTCAATATTTTGATCTTCTTCCCTATTTGATTTTCCACTAAGGCTTTGAAAGAACGGAACCATTTGAACACTTCATCCTTCATCTCAAAGATTGCATAATATAGATATCCTCCCAATGATGTTACGAGCAACATACCAGACAGGTCAGAGTGGATCAATTGGAGAATATCAGTGGTCTTCCTTTCACTAGAAGGGAATGGTCCCTTTGTAATTTTCTCAGATGCACAACCCTAACAAATACTTTCATGGTTCATATTGAACTCGGGCATACCTGTGACCATCTTTCTTACCCCAAGTGAGGCTTTGTAATGTAAGTGGGCAAACCTTCGATGCCATAGCTCAGATTGAAGAGAAGTATCGTTGGCCAAAGCTCCTAAAGGACTTCCTCCAACTTGATAGAGACCATCAACCCTAAATCCAAGAGTAAATGCATTTTTGGGGTTTCTTTGCCAAATGCGTACCTTTCAATCAATGAATGCTACCTCGAAGCCCTTATCTTCCATCGCAGAAATAGACACCAAGTTCTTCTTCAAATCGAACACATACAACACCTCTTGTAGATGAATAGTTTGACCGTGATTTAAGTGAAGAGTGACAGTACCTATCCCTTTCACGAGGTAGGTGGCATTATCTCCTAATATGATCTTCAAATCAATCTTCTTTTCAACCAAAATTGAGAGGCCCTCCTTGTACCCAGTGAAGTGTCTTGAGGCTCCATTATCAATCAACCAATGATCCAAAGTATCCAAAGGGGAGGCAGTAGATAGAGGGAAATAAGATAGAATTCAACTAGTTTTTCTACAACATTACTTTCATCATACCTAGTATTTCTCGTCCTTTTGGGACGTTAACCATTTTCATTTAGAGCAGCGGGAGCATTCCTCTTTCCTTTGTTGTTGAGCCTATTGTTCCTTTGATTGCCATTGCCTTCGAAATTGTTGTTGTTATTATTGTCGTCATCCCTTGGAGAATTCTTCTTGTGAGGACACTCTCTAGCATAGTGGTCGAACATGTTGCAATTGTAGCACCTTCCTTTTCTTCCTTCTTTGAATCCCTTTTTGAATCCTTGACCCTGTCTTCTCAGACCAACATTATTCTTCCTCTTTGCATGAGCGGAGAAAGTAGTAGGTTCATTTCCATTTGAGGGCTTGTCTCTCTCCATCATCTTAGTCTCCTCTTGAGAGCTTTTAGCTAATAACTCAACGAAACCAGGTATCCTGTCATTATTGAGAATGGTGGTGACAAATACATCCCACGGTCTTGGAAGACCTCCAAGAACAATGAGCGAAAGCTCTCTGTCAGAAATAACTTCTCCAATAGATAACAAGTCATTCTTGATTTCAGATGCTACAGGGAAGCTTATAATGTGAAATGGCGCCGCTAGGGTTCGAGATGGTTGCAGGGGAGCCGGAACAGAGCATCCTGGAGATCTCGGCTTAGAGATGCTTGGCAAATGCAAGGTGGTGTTCTCTTGATGGGCTGAGACAGATACAAAGCCACACACAGAAGCTCAAAGATTTAAAACTCTCCATTTTTACTAGAAAAGGGAAGCGGGCAGTGGAAATCACAAAAGGTCGGGATTGTTGTCAATTGTTCCAAACCTTGGGGCTTGGCTTTAACTGGAAAAACGAGTTTTTCGACCCTGTGTTTTTCGAAGGAAAGGCCAATGGGCACGAGGGTGTCTTCTAGGTTCTGCGGATGCGCCTTTTCAAGGCCTGCTCTGGGAAGCCACTGTTTTCTCTGTCCTCGATGTTGGTTGTAACTCGGTGCTCCAACCTGCGTCTCATTTTTTTGGCTGCTCGATGCAGATGGTGTGCTCACGGGCAGAGGGGTCTGCGTTGTCTCCAAGGCATCTCCTCGGAGACTCCAACAATGGTTTTTCGCACGGTCAGACAGCCCAACGCTGGGTCTGGGGCGGCCGAGTGCCGATGCTGTTTGGTCCAAGTTTGGGTGTATATTATTGGAACTACTCTGTTTCTGAATGCTGCGACTTGGTGCTTTCGAGGGTAAAAGGGGTCAGACCTCCCCATGGAGGCTCTGGTTTGTTTTTTCCTTGGCACTGGCTTAGCTACCGAACCAAAGTGAAATCACAAGCTTGTGGGACTCGAGAAATGGATCTGAATGGAGTCAATATCCTGGCACCAGACCCTCTGAAACAGGTATTCCCTCCCGTTTTCAAATTTTTATTAGGCCCCGTGTGGGGAAAAATATATTATTATGGGTACTGGACACAAACAAAGTATCCCACCTGAAACAGAACATCAGGGCATATATGAGATACCCTGTACAGTTGCAATCCCTGTTCTATGGCGAAGGACCATTCCATTGTTTCAGGGTCTTCCATCACTCTCAACCTGCATTTGAGAGGGGGGGGGATTGTGGAACAAGGAAAAACAAGAGCAGCAGGGGGTGAAAGGGGTAACAGCTCCTCAAAACAAGAACATAGTAATGGTCGCCCCTCTAATAAGAACATTCTTCAAGGGAAAAATGCTACTACAGCACCAACAAGACAAGTTGGAAATTCCCCATAGGCCCAACTCTGAATATAGACAGTCCAGAAATAGAAGAACACCGCACTACATATGAATCACAGGCGATTATATGTCGTTTTAACTGTCTTTTTCCTAAACTAATGGATCTCTTCCATTGGATCTTCACAAACTAGACCACAAACGGTGAAATTCACCTCTGCTTCAAAGGGTTTTTCATTGTTAAATTTCAATCCTTGGAGGCCAGAGAGATTGTTTGATCCAGGTGGATATTGGTGGCCACCTGCCTATTCCACTTGGGGCCCCACCATTGTCTCTTTCAGTTTTTCAGTTTCGGCACAACTTACTATTTTTAGCAGTTTTTTCGAGTCCCCGAACTTCTGGAGCCGTTTTGAGGCCCTAAACGACGTTTTTTGGGCATCGTGCCATCCGGCGAATATCGATTATGTTCCGTTACGAAATCGATATTCACGGTCAGCAGTTGTAGTCCTCGAATAAATCTTTCTAACGATGTATCATGTGCGTCAAACGGAGATAGTATGCCAAAGTTACGACCCCGGGAAGTTGAAACACCAATTTACCCAAACGGGGCTCATAGTTTTGGCGCTTCATCTTCTAGGGTTAGGTTTTTGAATGTTTAGGGTTTTTCATTGTTTCTCCATAATAAATAGGCCCTCGAGCGTCATTGTAACTCAATTCAGAGGCCTGTAGCCACCACATCTATTCTCAGATATAAGCTACCAACGCCCTAGCTAGTTTATTTCCATTTTGTCTGTTAGCAAATTTCAGTTCTTTGATATTAATGAAATGAAGTGTTATTTCCGCTGCATCTTTGTATTTATGGTTATATGTGTATTATGTTGCGTTCCTATATAAATCTGGATCAGTGGTATCAGAGCGGTCTGCTTTTTCTCGATCCTTCTTTGCATGTCCCCAACGAGGTTGGGGTATTAGGAGTTAGGGCTCGATCTGGTTGAACCTTTGCAAGATCAGCCTCGCAAACCCTGAACAGTCGCCCATGGGGGACGAAAAGAAAGATGAGGGAGCAGGAGATCCTATCAAAATATTGCTCGAGGAGGCCCTCGAAAAACAAAGGAACGCGATGATGGATAACTTTGCCCAGATCCTTCAACGACTGCCCACCGGCAGCGCATCTGCATCCAACAACCACTCTGGAGGCGCGACTCCCTTTAAGGTACAAGTAAACTTTGACATTCCCATATTTGAGGGTCAAAAAGATGCAAATGTCGTAGATAGATGGTTGAACCTATTAGAAGGATATTTCTTGGTTCATGACTTTTCCGACCGAGAGAAGATTATTTTTTCACTCCTTAAAACTACGCCCCATATCAAGGACTGGTGGGAAACCTATTGTGAGAAAAAGAACGAGACAGAACCCTCTTTGTTCTCAGTCCTACCCACTTCGAATTCTTTCCGAGACGCCATCAAGGAACAATACTATCCTGTGGGGAGCTATGAGGACAAGTACATACAATGGACCATGCTGCGGCAACAAAGGGATCAAGATGTGCATGAGCTGACAAATTTGTTCCATACCCTGCATACAAAGTTGGGTATCAAAGATTCGGAGAAACATTTGTTGCTGAAGTATCGTAGTTGTCTGCATAGATACATTCAGGAGGAAATGGAGTTCCTCGACATCTCGCTTGGTACGGCATACAGGTATGCTGCCAAGATTGAGCAGAAATTCAAACAGAAGAAGCGAGACTTTGGATCTGCAAATCAAAAGCAAGGGAAAGGTGCCCCCAAACCGCAGAACAAAGGACAAAGCTAAGGCATGGCAGCCCAAGACAACCCACCAAAGCCACAAGCAAAGAACAACACCGCGAAGCCAAAGAAGGACACGAGAAAGTGATGTGAGTTCCATAAGAGCTCCACTCACAACACAAGTGAGTGTCGAGCCAAGCAATCGCTAGTGGCCAAGATGAGGGCTTCTGAATCAGATGCATGCTCCGACTCTGAATCAGAACCTGACAAGGGGAATGACAAAGGGAAACAGATTATTGATGTGGAGCCCAATGCCATTGTTGCCACTGCGAAGATCCAGAAGGAGGAACCGGAAGATCCAAAGGAGGAGGACCGTCTCTTCCACTCCCAGATGTGGGTAAAGGGTTCCCCGCTACAGTTCATTGTCGACAATGGGAGCCAAAAGAACCTCATTTCAGCATACGCCATGAAGCGGTTGGGCTTGCCGACCACAGCAGACCCACATCCATACACCATCGGGTGATTTCACCAAGGACGGGATCTCCGCGTCAGCCAGCAGTGCCGCCTTCCCTATAGCATCAAGCCCTTCACGGATGAGGTATTATGCGACATTGCTCCTCTTGATGTTTCTGATGTATTATTAGGCCAACCATACTTGTGGAAGCAACATGTTGTGTATGAGTCCCGGCCTCACACTGTTATTGTTACTTTGAGAAATAAGCTGTACAAGATACCAGAGGTACCACCACCTGCCGCTATCTCTTTGATTACTGCAAAACAATGCAGTAAGCTCATTTCCCAAACCAGGAAATTTGTTTTTTTTATGATCCGCCCCCAGGGCAAGAAGAAGACGGTGACCACGACCTCCAAACAAGGCTCCTTTGCACGACAACAACAAATGGACAAGGTTGTGGAGGACTACGGGGACATCTTGACCTTACCCACAAGGGTTCTACTGCATTGTCAGGTCAAGCACCCCATTGATCTGACCCCAGGTGCGCCGCTACCCAATGGACCGATCTATCGGCGCTCTGTTCTGGAGAACGATCATGAAATCAAGAGGCAGATTCAGGAGCTATTGTAGAAAGGTCACATCCGACAAAGTTCATCGCCCTGTGGGAGCCCGATCGTGTTGGTAAAGAAGAAGGATGGGACTTGGAGACTCTGTATTGACTATCGGGCATTGAACAAGATCACTGTCCAGAATAGGTACCCAATCCCACGGATTGATGACTTTCTGGACCAACTCAAAGGGGAGAAATATTTCAGCAAGATCGACTTGAAGTCTGGGTATCACCAAGTACCAATCGAACCCTCCGATGTGTGGAAGATTGCCTTCAAAGCCAAGGAGAGCCTTTTTGAATGGCTGGTCATGCCTTTTGGGTTGACGAATTCTCCTGCAACCTTCATGAGGTTGACGGACAACATCTTGCGGCCATTCACCAACTCATTTGTAGTGGTGTACTTGGATGACATTCTGATCTTCAGCCAGACTTGGGAAGAGCACCTGCACCACATCCGACAAGTCCTCCAAACACTGCGGCAACACAAGTTGTGCGCCAATTTGGAGAAGTACACTTTTGGCATGACCCAGGTTTAATATCTAGGATACATTGTTGATGAAATTGGGGTGCATGTGGATCCAACCAAGATCCAAGTCATTCGGGATTGGCCAGCCCGAACCACTCTAACAAAGCTTCGCAGCTTTCTGTGTCTTGCTAATTTCTACCGCAGGTTCGTGTTGGGATTCTCTCATATCACTTGGCCCTTGAGTCAAGTCACCAAGGGAGGAGCGAAAGCAAAATTCTTTTGGTCGAAATCTCAACAAAAGGCATTCGTAGAATTGAAACATCGCCTTTGTTCTGCCCCAATGCTCACATTACCAGACTTGCAACAACCATTTGAGATAGAGACAAATGCCTTTGACTATGCTATTGGGGCAGTTCTTACTCAACAGGGGCATCCAGTGGCATATCACAATGAGACATTGTCCGACACAGTTCGCAAGTATCCCACTTATGACAAAGAAATGTATTCCATTGTGCAGGCTTGTTGACAATGGAAGCATTACATTTTGGGGAAGGAAACAATCATCCACATAGACCACCGACCCCTACAATTCATACAGACACAAGGGAAGTTGCACAACGATCGCCATTAGAAGTGGTCCACATATCTGCAACAGTTTCATTTGAACATCAAGTACAAGAAGGGTAGCACCAATAATGTTGCTGACTGCCTCAGCCGACCACCGATCGTGGCACTAACCACCGTTCTCAACTCTTGTGGGCATGAGACTTCTGATTGGCCGCTTCTCTACAAGAGCGATCAAAAATTCGGCCACACATACCAGGCACTCTTGGGGGGTATGCAAGTTCCAAATTTTCACCTCCAAGATGCATTGTTATGTCACCTGGGACACCTTTGTGTTCCTTCAAGCGAGTGTGCCAAGATGATATGGGAAGCACACTACAGTCGAGTCGCTGGGCATTTCGGGGTTGAGAAAACAGTGGTAGTACTGCAGAAGTATTTCTATTGGCCGAACCTTCGACGGGATGTCGGGAGGTACATTAGATCCTGCACTGCTTGCGCCATTGCCAAACCGGCCATCAAGAAGCAAGGCCTATATACTCCGCTACCTACCCCTAGTCGACCTTGGGAATCCATCTCCATGGATTACATGTCCGACCTTCCTTCTACTAAGCATGGAAACAACTGTGTTTTCGTGGTCGTTGACAGATTCTCGAAGATGGCCATTATGGCAGCTTGCAAGAAGAATATCACAGTAGAAGCAACTAGTAAACTCTTCTTTGAACGAGTGTGGGTGCACTTTGGGATCCCACAGTCTATCATGTCAGATCGGGACAGCAGGTTCCTCAGCACATTTTGGCCCAGCCTCTGGTCAATGTTGGACACCAAGTCCACAGCTTTCCACCCCCAAACTGATGGCCAGACAGAGGTCGTCAATAGGATGATTGTACACATTTTGCGCATGTATAATTCAAAACATCCACGCACATGGGATGAGACCCTCCCCTATGTACAACACAGTTATAACCGAGCTCTCCACAGCTCAACCGGCCACAGCCCCTTTCAGGTGGGCTTGGGATTCCAACCGCTATGTCCCATTGAAGTAACCATGCCATTTGCGACTACTTAGGCCAATTCGGCTCATGCCCAGTCTGAAGTTGACAAAGCGAACATCTTCATCAAGCGCATTCAGCACATCCGCTAACAAGTTCATGACATATTGGACAAAGCCAATGCTAAGTACAAGCAACGACATGATCAACATCGAGTGCCACACAACTTCCAAGTGGGCGACAAAGTGTGGCTACATTTGCAGAAGGAGCGCCTCACTAGACCCCACCGCAAGCTTCGCCCGCTCCGATATGGGTCGTACACCATCACCAAGGCTATAGGGAACAATGCCTTCGAGCTCAGTATTCCACCATTCGATAGATTGGAGGAATATGTGGTGTAGATTTTCAGATACAGAATTCGAAATATCCACAGTCTTCATTCCTTGGTCTGCACCTAGTATTCAATGTGGACCCCCTTCGTCCCTACTTCCCACCTCTATTGGACACCTCTGATATTGCAGAACAACTCACACCAACAGAGTTAAACCGAGACTGCATGGAACAGGCCACCACAGATTGTATCATGGACATGCAAATCAAGAACAGTCACCAACAGAAGATCCAACTGTATCGGGTTGTCAAAGCTAGCCAACTCCTGCACCAAGGCAAGTGGTTCACCAGGGACCAAGTTCAGCAGAAGTTTCCTCATCTCATGGAGGAACTCAACGCAATGGGGACCATTGCTTCCTAAGGGGGGAGGAATGATCCAGGTGGATATTGGTGGCCACCCGCCTATTCCACTTGGAGCCCCACCATTGTCTCTTTCAGTTTTTTAGTTTCGACGCAACTTACTATTTTTAGCAGTTTTTCGAGTCCTGAACTTTCGGAGCCGTTTTGAGGCCCTAAACGACATTTTTTGGGCATAGCGCCTCCGACAAATATGATTTTGTTTCGAAATCGATATTCGCGGTCAGCAGTTGTAATCCTCGAATAGATCTTTCTAACAATGTATCATGTGCATCAAATAGAGACAGTATGCCAAAGTTACGACCCCGGGAAGTTGAAACACCAATTTACCCAAACGGGGCCCATAGTTTTGGCGTTTCACCTCCTACGGTTATGTTTTTGGATGTTTAGGGTTTTCCATTGTTTCTCTATAATAAATAGGGCCTCGAGCCTCATTGTAACTCAGTTCAGAGGCCTATAGCCACCATATCTCTTCTCAAAGATAAGCTACCAGCGCCCTAGCTAGTTTATTTCCATTATGTCTGTAAGCAAATTTCAGTTCTTTGATATTAATGAAATGAAGTGTTATTTATGTTGCATCTTTGTATTTATAGTTATATGTGTATTTGTTGTGTTCCTGTATAAATCCGGATCATTGCTATCCAAGAAGGACCACGATTCTAGGGTTCCACGGGCCTTTTCATCACCCCATGGTTCCCAAAATTTGATGTAAACACTATGAAGGTTGCTAGAATGCCAGTATGGGTCAGATTGCACAATATCCCCCTTCACTTCTGGAATGACCATGTCCTAGAAGGTATTGGGAACATTATTGGGCGATACATCAAAATAGATATTCAACGAATGGAGGAAAGGATTTACACTTTTGTGTGCATCTGCGTGGAAGTAGATCTGAGCAAAGGATTACTAGAAAGCCTATTGTTGATTCACAAACAGCAAAACTGGATGCAACACTTAGATTATGAAAACACTACATTCAGATGCAGAATTTGTAGGCAGACGAGACACCTACAAAACACATGTCCTAACACTAAGAAAGAAAACAGAAAAAAGAAGGGTGGATAACAGCCCAAAGGGTGGCAATATCCCCCACATGGGCCTGAGGAGGATGCTGAAGAAGAAGACGAGACCATTCCTATGGAGAACAATCAGACAACAAATAAACTAGAGGTACAAGAAAAGGCTACACAAGATCCTTTTGATCTACAAAATTCCACAAAACAGCTTGTTATGAATCCATAAGGTCCAGATAATTGTGGGAATAAAAGACATCGTACATCAGATAACTCAAATTCGGACAGGGACATTGGATCACATGCAGCAGAAAATCAACTAGTCCTTGTCTCCTCCATGCCATCACAAAGTGAATGGCGTAAAGTTAAGAAGAAAAAAGGGAAGAAAGCTTAAAAACTCAGTGGGGCTTTCTCTTCGCTCCGGGGGCGTGGTGTGCACTTTTTATGTGCTGCTTAGCTGTCGTTTTTTCTCCTCAGCGTTTTGGTGGGACGCATATTTCGTTGTTTGTGTCTATTTTTTCTTGTCTTGGCCTGATTTGGTCAGTATGACCTGTGGCCCTTTATGGGCTTTGTAAACAAAAGGAATGTTGTGGTATCTGTGATGTAACTTTTTACTATTTTTAATAGAAAGTTCGATATTTTTTCTTTGGAAAAGAAAAAATTCATTCTTGATTTGTGTTATTCTCATGAAGTAGGATTGAATAGACTCCCCTTTATCCATCTTGATATCCTTCAACTTGTTTTTGAGAAAGAGGATTTGATTTGCATTGTTCACTTTGAACATTCCAACCAGCTTATCATACATCTCCTTAGATGTTCCTAAATCATAAATATAGGCAACCAAATGCTTTTAAATGGAGTCAATGATAATTTTCTTAGCTTTGACCTCACCCTTCTTATACTTCGTCTTAGCAACAATCGGTGCATTTGAAGGAGGCTCCACCACTTTTCCCTGCACATAGTCATTGCATCATGCTCTTCCAAAGTCAAGTCCAAAGTCATTTTCCATGCATGATAGTCAGATTTGTCATTCAGCTTGTCCTCGATCTTGAAGTAAGATGTAGAGGCCATGGAGACTTGCCCAATAGTCTTGTCTAACAGATCTCTCTTAGTGATTGCTTTTCTCTCTCTTGATTGGGCTGTCTTCACCTAGGCTCTGATACCATGTTAATTTTAATTAACAATGGTATGTTCTATGCTTAGCACAATTACTTCAATGTCCTTTAGTAGCCCAATGACAATTTCCAATTTAGTTTTCCAGTTGTAGTCACATTAACCATAAAACATATTGACAGTAACTATAAATAGAACATGAATAACAAAATGCACACGACCAACCAAGACAAGAGAACCCCAAATTTGGCGGATGCCAGGGAAAAACCCCAAGATGGGGAAAAACCCTTTGATCAATTCTTCTTATTATTATATCTAATGTTCAACATAGAGAGAGAGTACAAAAAGTCAAAATTGACTTGCCAAATTTAAGTCAAAACAGGCCTGTCAAATCTGCAGTCAAATTCAGCCCTAACCGGAAAGTCAAAGATGGTCAACACAGCAGTAAAACATCCACTTTGAAGCTCGGTCAAAGGAAGTCAAACTCAGCCTCTTTAGCTGGTCAAAGTCAGCCCAAAACAGTCATCAAAGCAGCAGTCAAACTCGGTCAACAAGAAGTCAACTCTACAGTCAAACAGGCCTGCGGTCAACACAGGTCCAAGTGACCCAAAATTCTTGGTTTTTGTGCCAAACAGTGCCTGCTAAAAACGAAATTTTCCCACAAAAATCGCAGTCAATGTGTCTGGTCAACGCTGGTCAAACCCTGCAACAGCTCCGAAATTTCGGTCCTGTAATCTGCCCAAAAATTCGTCCTCCTTTCCAGCCACACGTGTGAGATGAAGAGTTGCCCAATAGCTGTACAAACCAATCAGATGAGGAGAGAGAAGAATGTATGAGTGACTGAGATGCCAAATGAGGTTGGAGGTCTCTCTTATTTATACAAGTCATTGAGGGTGAAGTGACATGTCTCTTGGGTTTCATGAGCCTACATGATGATGTGGCCGACCTTGACAATTTGCACATGTTTGGGCATAAATTCAAAAACACATTTCTGCTTGTCCAAATTTGATGATCTTTAGGTCAATTATGGTCCTCTCGAAAAGAGGAATTCAATGCAATCATCATCTCCATCAAATGAGCTGTCCAAAGTGGAATTTGGCCCTAGTTTCCAATTTTAACATATTTCCACATTTTCAATTAATAAAACAGATATGATTTTGGTTGCTGCAAATTTCTTCTAGCTTCTGCTATTCATATTTTCAGTTAGTTTGTGTTTATAGATCTAGCATACAAACAGAAGTTTTGAAGATCATTAAGTTTCCAGCTTTCTAGGGTTTGTACTTCGTACTTTGCAGGTCTGCTTACCAGGCATTGAAATTTTAACAATGGTGGGCCATCATCCTCATAAAAAAGAGACCTGATCCATTCCAAACCGCTAAGTCAAGAGACGAACCACTAAAAAAATCAACATTAATGACTGCCATCGACATCAATATTGAGCCCAAATTTAACTTCAGTGATGAACTGGAAGATAAATAGTCATGTTACGTGTGGTCACCTAGCAGTGACACCTGTTAGTTATGGAAGTTCAATTAATAACTGATAGATACTATCATGTATAAATACATAGAATTAAGAGGCAGAAATAAGGCTAAACGGCGTAGGGTTAAGAAGTAATATAAGGCATAGAAGGAACTAAAGTTCCAGCTTTACAAATATGATTGTGCCCTATACTCCAATGTCCAAAGCTGGGAAACTAAACCTCTCTAATCTATATTACATATTATTTCATTTAAATTTTATACATTTGCACTTCTTTTTTTGGGCAACTGTTATCTGCCAAACACAGTTGGAAGATAACAGTGGTGAATCTCTATTGGAATGCCCACAAATGCACACCATGAACAAGATGTCGATATCTCTCCAAACATGAAGATCGTTTCCTCGTTATAAGATGCTAGCACACTAGAAAAAGGCTACCTTGAAAATAGAACCAATGTTTCTGTGTATAACACATCATGACAAATTATTTCAACTACTTGAAAGGTGCACGCCAAAAAAAAGAATAGAACAAAACTATGAAGACAGACCATCCACCACTTCATTGTTCTTATCAGTGTGCAGTTTTCATAAATATGAAACTATAGCTGAATCAAATATTATGGTTCCTTGTTGTTGTGTGGCACTATCACATGGGACACAAGTGTCTGACTTATAGATTATGTGACAAACAATTAAAGACTATGAAAAGTTTGTTGCTAAAAGCGTGGGAATGTCAACCAGCTATGGTTGTTTAATGAAGTAGCATCACTCTTAGATTAAATCACAGTGGCTTTCAAAGACATTAAAAGGCTTGAACCTACCTTTATGGCCTCTTGTGCGGCAACCCCTCCTGTAATAGCAACAATGGGACACAGTTCCACATGAGCTCCTAAAGCTACCACTTTGATAAGGTTTTCATCAATTTCTGCACATTTTGTCTTCACTTGACCTATATTTTTATCTGCTTCCGCAATCTGTTCATCTGAGAGGATGTTATTATCCTTGTTTTGCCCATTGTTCATTTCCCCATAAGCCTCAGGGTCTATGCCATTTACCTGCTGGTCAACTTTAAGAATTAACCCAGTTGCATTCTGTTTCTCATCTGGAAAACCACGGACCATTGTTGTGCACTCACTGCCTGTTGCAATGATCGTTTCTCTCGCTGCTTGTCTTGCTAACAACAATATGTCTTCTATTTCGTCATCTTTTATAGCTATTGGATTAGAAAACAGAGATTCTGGACGGTTGATTCTTTCAAATGCATCAACAGCTTGAAATGCAACATGTATGTCAGGTATGTGTTGCAGTTTTTCAGGGTTATAAACACCAAACTTGGGAGCTAGAAGAGCTGCCTCGAGTGGAAGGAACTTAACAGTCTTGCTAGCCTTCACCTTGTGAAAATAGCCTCCTGAGGTGTAGCGCCCAAATTTCCTAGTATCAATGAGGATTGTAAATGAGTAAGATCCCGTGACACTGACAGTGACTGGCCCTGATTCATTTAGTTCCTCCATACCTCTTATTCCGTGGAAAACTACTTCATCTCCATCTGCCAAACCAAGCCTTTGTTCTTCTACAACTGTCACTGTTGCGGGAAAGTCTTGAGTTATACTTTCTATCACTACATTACCTGGTGTCTCACCTGTCTCATCCTTGACAAGGAACTGGTCACCAAAATCAGCAAATACAGATGCAAAAACCCCTCTCGCACAAGATGTGATGAATGGAATGCGGCATGACCTACATACCTGGTTCAGATGAACCAAAAAAGGGATTGTGCCATGGGTAGCAATGACCACATTGTAATTTTTCAAGTAAGTTTCTGCATCGAAATAAGGAATCACCTCAACCGAAGCATCAGGATTCAGATCCCTCAAGAGCTTTGCAGTACAAAGGGCCCTATTCTGGTCAACATCTCCTTCTTGCAGTAAGAAGTTTGCTCCCAGGTCCAACATAGAGACTGCTCCATCGTCCACCAAACCAATGCCCCCGATGCCCGACAAAACTAGATTCTTCGCTATCTCTGCCCCAAGACCTCTGCAGCCAAAAATTAACGCTTTGCTCCCCCTTAGAGATTCCACTGACTCTCTTCCTAGTGTATGTATAAGACGTGAATATTTCAGCTCGTCCAAGCACTTTCCTAAGGTGCTTGTATTGGATTGTCCATCTACCTGATCAACTTCCATGGTTATCATTCTAATAACTCTCCCTTCCTCTTCTATGCACCACCATTCAGTCTGAACTGATCGTTTCCCTATAAAAACGCACACCAAGCAAACACCCCAATTACTCTTCTCCTAGACGACTTAGAAAACTCAGCCGTCAAATAAATCAACTGTTGCCCGATCTGGGAATCTGATTCTGTCTGCCCACAAAATCCTTTCTATAAATGAAAAATCATGGGCTCTCCTTTAGCCAAATTAGTTTGCGAGTACAAGTCCTCTGGAGAGAGTTTCTTGGCTTGAAAGCTAGGACCCCTTCAAAGAAAATATCTAAGTTTAACTATGTCCAAATTCCTATTCCAGTATCGTTCAAGTAAAATAAACAAGAAGCAAATAATGGGTCTTGTTGGAGCCAAACAGATTTTGTCATTGACGAGAATTTTCAAACAAAAAATACCGGGACTCGCAGGTTTTTCTTTTAGGACTATGTTTCAATATATCTCACCTCCGCCTCAGCAAATAAGTATGTCGCTTTGTTCGAAGGTAACACACCAGATAGGCTATGGTCTGGATTATGGCATTGAAGCATCATCCACCTAGACTTCCATAGATCGTAAGGGTAAATGAGTATTGTGCAGGAACATACAGCCCACTAAAACAGAACACTTCCCATCACAAAGAAGTGAAATTTTAGTTGATTTTTGTGTGAAGATGTTTCAAGGACACACTCAATCAGGCATGTACTGGACCCTGCCTCCCGATTCTCGATTTAGCCCACCGCCTCGTACGTTGTGTGGGCTTGCTCTGCCCTCTTGCTCTCCTTTTCTTTTGTCGTTACCGACTCCCTTCCTGCCCTTCCCTCCAAATAGGATTTTGTTGTTCCAAATGTGGTGCATATATTACCCCAACTCTCTGATAAAGAAAAAGGTAGAATCAGAATATTGCGGAAAGGTAACTACCAGAATCCTTGGCCCGCCCATGGCCTTAACCATAATTGTCGTGATTTAGGAAGGCAGGCCTCTAGTGCGACAATGCAGCCATATGTTGGATAAAAATATCAAGGCAAGACTATAGGCATAAATATTTCTCTATATTTTGTAGGTGTATGTGAAGCTAATTCCTTATTTCTTATGGTGAGTAAAGTATATCCTTGGCTTAAATATTTCCCCATACTATGTGGGTGGATGTGGAATTAATTCCTCACATGTGAAGATGCGTAAAGTACAGTTTGTTTTCATTTTTCAATCAAATCTTTCATATTGTGTATGATTGATTTTGAAAAAGGTAATATTTTCCAAATTCTTTTGAACAGAGGATTGGGAGGAATATGAATGAAGTAGAGCAAATAGGAAAAGCATATTTTTTGGAAAAGCATTTTATTTGTTTTTTTCATCCATTTTAGCCACATTGGGTTTGGGAGTTCTTGGGGATAAACATCCAACTTGTGTTTCAACCTTAGTTGCAAGTTGAAGAATCCTACATTTTATAGAGGATGAACAAGGATGAATTAAAACAAGATACTTTGTCAACATAATAAGCACTAGCCTTTATCTATACATGATAATAGTTAGCAAAGAGGTCTTGTGCTTCTAATAGAATTGGGACTAATACGGAGTTCCCAGAAAGAAGTGTTGCATGTGAATTGGTTGGGTGGTGAATACTCTAATCTTGGTTGTACCAAGCAAGTTCATTGGCATATGTCATTATTCATTGACTTTGCTTGATGAGCGAGGGTTTTTTAGGCAATAATGATGTAGGTAGGCCTTAACAATAATTGTGGGGTTTAGGGATGAGATATTTCCCTTATAACACATAGACCTTGAGCTTGGGTGTGGCTCTATCAAATTCAAGCCTATGACGAGGTGGAAAACCCTACAAAGAATATATGTATGCAATTAATAAACAAACAAGTATTTGTTCGTTGTGAAATCTACACATTATTCTCTTTGATTGTTTATTGATGTTGTACTATATTTTCGACCTTATATATACATGATATTATTGTGTTCATGTTTAGATCTTGTCATTTTATTCACTTGCATATATGCACATTTAGATATGTAGTTGCTTGCTAGTTTTATGTTGTTGTTTATGGCTTTGATGTTAGCAAAAACCATGGGTATAAGGTCTCTTTCATGTTGCATCTTTAACGGGTCTTTCCACTAATTTGCAAAGATTTTGTGTGGGCTCATTAAAATAAAAATGGCATATTATACCATATTTTCAACCTTGAATGCACATGATATCATTATGTTCATGTTTAAATCTTATCATTTTACTACCTTCCATATATGTGTATTTAGATATGCAGTTTCTTGTTAGTGTTATTATATTGTCAAAACATTTGTTGTAAAAAGACATCACGGCATAAAGTGTATTTATGGTGCATTTTAAATTGGTTTCTTAGTTAATTTGTAAACATTTTGAGTAATTTAATTGAAATAAGATTATCATATCTACAACCCATATCTAACGAAGGGGATCTAAGTCGGCCAGAAAGTGGTATCAGAACTATGCATTGAGATTTATGACCTCACAAGTAAGTCGGTTTCTGTAAAGGAATGCAAAGATTTATGTTTTTTTAATGACATGTGGAATGGATTTAATGTTGTACAATTATATATATTTTGTATAATAAATTAAATAAATCATTATTACACACATATACACATGTTTATGAATAGGTGAAGTTAGTCCAAGGGATGGAAGAAATTAAGATGTTGGAGGGGAACAAATCTATAGAGGACATTAGTAAGGAGATAGGAAATTTTTCTAAGTGTCAAGTGCTTAGAGAATAGTTGCTCATGAAAGTAATGAGCAAAATCCAGCTTAGAGTTTTGAGAAAATTGAATTTTGACCAAGGAAAATCAATAATTGTTGAGTGTTAGAAATTATTTGATCTAGATATTGAGGAGTAAAAGCTAGCTCAAGTTTTCAAGAAGGAGAGTTTCAAGCAAGAAAAGGCAATTAAGTGTTAAGTGCTTGGAAAAGATTTCATGAAGACAACAAGAAGTAGATTTCAACTTAGAATTTGATGTAGTGTTAGTTTTAAATAAGGAAAACATGATTATGTGTGGAGTATTCATAAAAGAGTTATTGAATAAACCAAGAAGCAAAATCTAGATCATAATTCTAATTATGATCAATTTCAATCCAGAGAAAAAAAAAAAAAAAAAAAAGGACCAATTATTGAGTCTAAAAAAATTGTTGATCAAGAAACCTAGAAGAAAATGGAATTTCAAGTGTTTGAGCTAACTTGTTCTTAATTATGGCTAATTGAACCAAGTATCAAATGTTTATACAAGGTTAGTTCCAATGGAAAACATTAGAGATGACGTACTTCATAAATGAAGGAGTGGAAGGCAACCCACTATTTCGAACAAGGTGAATTTTAAGTAAGAAAATATGCTAAGTGTTGGAAGTTAGTTTTTTAGGAAATAAGAGACCCAAAATCCTCAACCAAATTAATTTTGAGCGAGTAAAATAAGTGGCCAAGTTTTAGGGGTTTATAAATAAATTAATCAATAAATCGTTATAGGACGACTTATGGTTACAAGTGACTTAATTTAAAGGGAGCCCAAAGAACAAAGGAGGAATATGAGTTTTGAGTAAGAAAACTAAAAGGACTTAAAAATTGGATAATTATTAAGAGTTTAAGATTTAATTGCTTAACACTTTCAAGAGAAATCAAGGACTTGAAGTTTCAAGTAATTGAAAATTAACTAAGTAATTATACTTATAAACTCAATTCTTGGAGTTTTATATAGCTTGAGTGGGCCTAATGGTTAGGAGCATGTGTTTCCTCCTAAGAGGTCACATGTTCAAATACAGACGGGGTAGAGTATGTATGCCTTGCTATGATTAAGGGAAGGCAGGAGCGAGAGGGGTGATTTTCTACCCCAAAGAACAAAATGAGACTAATTATGCTTGGGGATTGGACATTGCAACCAATAACCAGGTTGAATATTTGGATCCATGGAAGGGATTGGAGCTTTCCATCAATAAAGGCATAAAGAAATTAACGGTATTGTGAGATTTGATGATAGTCATAAGGCAATTTTTCAAAGTAAGATCTGAACATGGAATTCCTAATGTCACAATATTGAGCATAATTTTTTTTGTAGCTACAGAAATTTGAGGAGATTGCCTTCTTTCACATATATAGGCATCTGAATGTGGATGCAGATAAACTTTCCATTCAAGGTGTAAGGTTGGGGAAAGGAACATTGGAACTAAATCAAAATTATATGATTCTCTTTCCTATTCCATGAGGTTTCCACAAGTATCCTCGATTGAAACTAGCAGCCAACCTAGGCACAATTCCTTGAAATGTGAACTAATCATTGTTTTGGAGGGTCTCACCAAATGTGGGGATGTTGGCCTTGTGCATTTTAGAGGTGGATATTGTCGTAGCTATCTACCAGTGCATGGAGGTGGCATGTACAATAGCCATCACTCCATGTATTCAAGATCGTGTCAAGCAAACAGTTGGCAAGGGAAAAATAAATGGAATAAATTGGATGTGAAATGGTTTAACTCGTCGACTATTCGATTTATATATTTAATATCTTGGGTCTTAAATGCAAAGTTCTCCAGTCCCAGTCGAGGCTTAAATTCCATGCCAGATACAACCTATTCTGCATGGCTTTGAATAAGGGAAGATTTGGGAATTAACTCTCCTTTCACGTGTTTCCATTTATTGTCTCGTGTCTTGTTAGTATTTATGGAGGGGACTTCTATGAGTGCCTCACCAAAATCAGTGGCTTTGAGTTTGTTCTTATGGATAGGAAAGATGAGCATGAAGAGGAAAGAGAAAGCAACCATCGAGGAACAAGCCAAGGAAATTGATCGGGAGAGATGGAGCCAATCTATGGTTAATATGTTTAAGGCAACCTCAGGTGTGATGGAAATCACCAATAAAAGAGTGGAACTAGTGGAGAAGGAAAAGGAGGCAAGGTTTCAGTTGATGGAAAAACAATGAGACTATTTGTAGTCCAATATGGATAAGAAATTGGAAATTCAGGAAGTGGATTTGATGGTGTTGAAGCTTCAAGACAATGGGTTGGATGCCACTCCAATTGGTGATCCTCGTGACAAGCAGAAGGTATGGGAAGTAGGAACCAACGCGTAAATTCTAGAGTTTCTTGATGTAGAGGCACCAAGAGGAGTTGCACCTCGTGGAATAGAATAGAACACGGTAGCTACTACAAAAGCTAGGTCCTCTAAGGATTTTTGAAATTTATAAGGTTTAATATACGTATTACAAGTATGCATTAATTTTGGGGGTATTTTGTAGAAATTATGGAAGGTATCAATGTAAAATTATAGTCCAAAGAGCCCACAGAGGCAAGAAAATTATGCTTTGGATCTACTGCAATGCTGAAGTCTCTGAACTCGTAGAGGATTTTAAATGGTACTCGTCATGCAACCTTTTTTTATAATATAAATTACAATTGTTTTAAAAAAAAAAACAACTCAATTCTTAGGGTTTTGACATCTTGCAGGATCACTAATTCCATAGGCAAGATAAACACGAGAAGAATAGGTCATGAGAACTTTGTTTGGAAAACTCGTAAAAGTTGTTGATATTAATCAAGAGATGTCAAAAAAAAGGAAGTTCCTAATTAGTTAACCAAAAGAAAATAATAGGTTATTTAATAATCAAGGAATTTTTTTCTATGTAATCCAAAATGGATTAAATACCTTTCATGCATTTTTTGGTGATAAAAAAAACTATATGTACGGTTGAAATGCAACCGCGGATGGGGTTGAAAAAGATATGGGTGGATGCTTCCATGTGAATACATATGATCCGGGTAAATTCTTGATACCCTTAACCAAAAACTTTTACTTCGGCTTATGTGTTATAATTGCATTTAATTAAAGCGTTAATGAACATAAATGAACAAATGCATGTTGTAAAGAAGAGGAACATAACAAGCATTGGCAACATAATAGATTGATAACGGAGTTCGTCTAGGAGGGACTACGTCTTCGGGCCTCGGTGTCAAGATGGTGTAGGCTGTTGCATTAAGTGTTGTAAGGAGTGAAGATGTTCATGGATGGTGTTTTATCTGTCGTATAAGGAAAATTCCCTCATGCAAGAGTGGTTGGACCTCTTTACAAGATGTTCCGCTGCTGAACTCTCATTCACAAAAAGGAATCCTATCAGTATGACGATAACTCATATAATGACTATGAGTATCCCGCTAACATGGCAACAAAGGTATCTCAATCAAACATACATGTGACAATAAGTATCCCGCCAATATGGCAGTAAAGGGATCTCAAACATAATACAAATCCATGATAGAAAGTACATCTCACATCAAGACAAAACAAGATCCCGCATCAAACATCAATAGGGATTTGTACAATACAATGCATCTCATAGCAAAGAGACGAAGAAGTACATGAAATCAACACATCATATACCTCACATTGAAGATGACTGAAGAAAGGGTTTTTCTGTTGCTGGATTTGAAATCACCATCACAATCATGGCGTCGAATGGTGTGAAATCGACTGCTCACTCAATAAATGTTGACGCCTACCTCCCACTTTGAAAAGTGGCTGAAAAACATAAGGCTCAGATGGAAAATATGACTGCACCGCTGAACTTGTGCCACCGAGACATGTAGGATCAACTGTCCATTTGTTGAATTCTGACAAAGTGAAAATCTAGGGCAAAAATGAATCTTTTATATTCCCCCTAGATTCCTCAAAGATGTTGCTCCATGGGCGGACTGGAAATCCACAACTCAAAAGGCGAATCTGACCTTGGCATTGCGTTCCCTGCAAAAAACCCTGAAATATGACTGTAAACTTGACTACATTCTGACATGGAGAAAAATTACCTCCCCAAGAAAATTTCAAGGGTCATGGTTCTGCTCCCTGTTTTTGTGCCTGCTCATGGTTCCTCCCGTATTAAAAACTCAGTCTCGAAAATCATGCTCCATCCTCCGCTGGCCCTGGCCTGGTCGCACTGTGCGAATGAGTGTTTAAGTATTAAGTGAGGGGCGGATAAACTAAACAAGCTCGTTGGGCTAATGGTTGAGAGTGGAGTTAATTGGGCAGACGTCGGAGGTTCCAACCCCACTGACCCCACCGTATTTGGCACGTTAACATTTTCAATAAACAAATTTAATATTTTTTTTAAAGGGTCGAGTCAGCATTGGGCGCCCCGCCCAACCAATTGGTGGGATTTGCGTTGAATGGTTGTTGACATAATATGTGTGTGTGTGTGTGTGTGTGTGTGTGTGTGTGTGTGTGTGTTGATACAGTTGATGATTTGTTTTGTTCTTTGTTTTAGCGTTGACTGTTGTAACGTATGCACTAAAATGGTGGTTCTGTTGGCAGACCGGCCGGCTATTAAGCTGGGCGATTTCGACACCCACCGGAACCGTTTTTTAACAATTACATGTTACGGCATGTTTCTATGTCGGCATATGTAATGTGGTTGGATCACGGTGACGGTTCCGTTGGTTATGATGGCGCCGGTGGACCAGCTGGTGGGTTCGATTCCCACCGCCGGCCCATGTGATGTTGTGGGACCATGTGGAATGGGTCCAGCGGGGTCGTGGCCACCAACCCTTTTAATATGGTGCTCTGTTGGGGGGCGTGGCGAGGTTGGTGGCCCACCACCCCATAAATAATATTTTTTAATCCTTTTATGAACAATATGCATATTTTTAAAATATCTGAAAATAAGCCGAAGGAGACAAATTAAGGAGGCCACATTTTTTCCCGGAATTTGGCCAAAGTTGGCCGGAATCCGGTAGCTGGAAAAGGTCGAAATTGCGCCTTCCTTAAACTTGCCAAGTCAGCAAGTCGACCCAAAACTTTGACTGCCTCTAACTTTCGCATACGAGCTCGGTTTGACGAACCATTCGCACCATTGCGATAAGGATATTTTTTGAGCTTTTCATCAACCCTCTTCATCCTGTGTGTGTCTCTGGAGCCACCTAGTTCAATCCTCCCCACTGTAGATATTTTGGTCCTCCAAAAGCATCAACAAGAATCTGCAATTATTGTATATTGTCTGCACCACAAGCGTCCTTAAAAGGTCACCCTTACATCTCTTTCACCTTTTCTCTTTGGAGCCTTAAGCGATGAACCGACACCTACACCTTCCGCAAACCTATAGTACAATCCCCTGCAAATTACATGCTCAAATTATGACCAACTATGACCCAAAACATTTCCCATAAATGCCATGAGTTTATAACATGTACTTGGTGGTCAAGCTTACATCGAAATGGAAATCACACCTCAGTTATAAGACTAACAACATCATCGTCGCGGCCCATGTGGTGTAGAGCAGTCGGTGATGGGGTGCACTCTTAAGGCACTCTATCTGCAAGGTCACCAGTTCGAAACCCGTGGGTGGGATGGGAGGAGAAAAAATGGAAAGATTAGGATTGGTCTAAACTACCAAACCAACAAAAAAAAACAACATCATCGTCGCATTTCGAAGTGATGGAAAAAACCTCATCACTTTTACATGAAGAAATGCATCACACGATTTATAGACCAAAGCCAAAATATCATTGTTTCTTAAACAAGTGATGGAAAAACACATCATCATTTTTACAGTTAAAAATGCAGCATATGATTTACAAACACGGCCATGACAAACAAACATATCTAGAAAAACCATCTCTCACTTATTAAAGTGAACCATCTTTTGCACCGATGCTTCTTCCTTAAGGTCCTACTCTCAATGGAGCCTCCAATACGTGGCTCTTTGATGACCACTCATGTCACAATGGGTGCAAAAGGTATTTTTCCTCCAAACCTGCTTAACCGATTTCTTTCCCTATTGTGGAGAAGGCATTCCATGCCTCATCCTCCTTTGTGTTGTCGTTCTTTTCCAACACTTAGAAAACACATGGTTATGTAAACCACAAAAATGACACATTTTTCGATGTCATGATTTATGACCGTGGTTACCAGCATTATTATAATCAAAATGCACTATGGAATAACGAGACTTATTATACCTTCTTTGGTGGCCTCTGGTGTGATCATGTTGATGAAAGCTTGCCTCAGCTCTTTCATTGCAACATGCACTACCATGGAATGATGGTGAATCGTTCCCATCAATCCTCTTCCCTGGTGAGTTCAACAATGTTTGTTTGCCTTTGATGTCCTTCGAAAATCCTTCTTCAATGTATCCCAAACCTGGATAGCGAGGTCTATGCACAATATCCAAGGGTTGAGTTATGACTTGGCCACAAATGGCAAGTCCTCCTCCTTTGTACCCCATCTTGTTGAGGAGTCTCATGGAGTTTCCTGTAATTAGGATCTCCACACTTCCAACAGAAATGATATCATGTGAAGAAACTGAAGGGAAATTGACGCGGTTTACCTCAGCTGTCGATTTTGAAACATGTGAAGAGGGCTTCTTTGAGCCTTTGTTGCGCTTCACTTCCTCCAAGGTGTTTGTCGTGGCCTGTAGTTGAAGCTACTATCGTCGCTTCTCCTCCTTCTCTTCCTGTAGGAGGGCCTTAAATGCATCATGATCTGCTTGAATACTTTTGTTGTTGCACTTCAATTCTTCCAACACCTCTGTCGTGGCTTGCAACTTAAGCTGCAATTGATGTTTGTCCTCCTTCTCTTCCTGTAGGAGTGTCTTCAATTCAGCATTGTCTGTTGCTTTTTTATCCTAAGCTTCATACAACATGTTCGCTTTCTTGGACACCACGAGCATGGTCTCATATATGTCTTTGACATCCTCCATTACTCAACTCAGTGAACGTTCAACAGTTCACACCTGCAATCCAATCAACAAGAAGACCTGCTCTGATACCACTTGATCCGGGTAAATTCCTAATACCCTTAACCAAGACCTTTTACTTTAGATGATGTGTTAGAATTGCATTTAATTAAAGAGTTAATGAACATAAATGAACAACTGCATGTTGTGAAGAAGAGGAACATAACAAGCATTGGCAACATAAGAGATTGATAACGGAGTTCATCCAGGAGGGACTACGTCTCTGGGCCTCGGTGTTAATGTGGTGTAGGCCACTGCATTAAGTGCTATAAGGAGTGAAGATGTACATGGATTGTGTTTTCTTTGTCGTACAAGGAAAATTCCCTCACGCGGGAGTGGTTGGACCTCTCTACGAGATGTTCTGCTGCGGAACTCTCATTCACAAAAAGGAGTCCTATCAGTATGACAATAACTCCTATAATGACTATGAGAAAACCTAGATATTAAAAAGAAAAAGAAAAAAAAGCCTAGATATTAAAAGAAGAAGAAGAAGAAGAAGAATAAGAAGAAGAGTTCACTTTTTTATCCTTTTGAGTAATGGCTGTGGGAAATAATTGAGTATAAAGGCTAAATCCCTCTCATAAAATGACTAAAATAAAGGCTTAACTAAATCAAATGCTTACTGGTGTCTTCCTCGTTATATAAAGGTTAACACTATGGTTGGGTACTCTCACAACAAGAATGCTACCTAATATCAAATATGAGGCCAACAAATGCTTTCCTTCGCTCAAAACACTACTTCAACATGGTTTAAAGTTGAAATGGAAAGGGTGTTTGCTTATTAGGTATTTTCCATATTTTACTAAGCCAAATATTAAAAATAGGCATTATACTAAACCATTTGATAATCATCTAATGGCTAACTTTTTTGCAACCTTTTGAACAATCCCACCTCTAGTCTTATCATAAGATGGCTATAGCTTGCAAGTTGAGTTTAAGAAACAAGTCATTTATTGTGAGCACTACCACACACTTTATAATGCACATGTTAATTTTAGCTCTATTAAATATGGCCTTCGAGGTAGGAAGTGTTTCCAATATCAATTAAAAACATCAAAGTTCCCAATCTTGATAATATGTTGTTTGTATTAATGGTTAGCCAAAAACCAAGTGATTCTATCATACTTTATCACTACATTGTGAAAAAGTCAATCACTAAGTGTAATGCTTAGTTTAGGACATAACAATCCTAAATGAGTTACCTTTCAAAATTAGTTAAGATTAATGGCCTATCGAGATTTCCATTTATTATGCACAATAAATGACCCCTTAATCTTCACCTAGACTAGTGTTGTACAAAAGGTTTGAAGGTTTGTATTGGTCCAGCTCCTTTTGCATAGTATAGCACCACAAGAAATATAGTGCCATTAGAATTTAATTTCCCTCCATTGGTTGGAGAATCCACTTTTCACACAAGCCCAACCTATCAGAAGGACCTTGGAACATATTCAAAATGAAGCACCAAGGCTATTGCATTAATAATCCACTTATCCACCTTCTCATGTGTCCTTTTAAGAACCAATTCCCATGATGATTTTGATGATGCATGAAATTCAAAGGGACTATCTACGAGTTTAATGCAACCATGAATAGTACACATTATTAAGAGAATCCAAGGGGCAATTATATCTTGGTTTGTGGCACTAAGTCATAATCATTTTCTACTCAGGGTCTGGAGCAACATAAAAAATATAAAGGTAATTCATCATGTAGTCCACAAAATATTCCTCATTCGTAATGGTAAAGAGATAGTCATATAACTCATATTTTATAATCTTGGGTAAGATGTATCTAATCCACAAAGCAAGAGCTTTAGCTAGAGTATTGCAAGAGACATTCAACAAAGTAAAGTACCATTGTGGGAATAAATTAATCAAACTTCTATTGTTAACCTCTCTTGAAAATTTCTTCTAGGAAACTTCCTTATGCGCATTTAAGAGGTTGGGTTCAAAAAGTCTCATATGGTTATTTTTAATTCATAGGGGTGTGCATTAGAACCAAAATACTCATGCTTGTCCATTATCATTAAGGCTTCTCTAAACTCCGCTAAAGGCAAATCCCAATCACATAAATTTGATTGTTTAGGGGACTATTACCTAGGTACAATGTCACATGTTTGCGCAGTTTACACCTTGTGTTTTACACTAGGTTACGTGACTGGAAAACAATGTGGTCGTGGCCAACAAATTCCTACTCAATGTCACATTGCTTAGTAACTTTACCATCCAGTGTGTTAAATGTTGCAAGTGACCATGTAGCTTCCCCAAGGTCGACATTGTTGACTGTGTTTCTTGGTTTACTGAGAGTATAATGTCATTAGTGTCATTGTCATTGTCATTTTCATTGATGTCAAGTTCAATGGGAGAATTTTGAGTGTTCATGATGTCATTGATATCATTATTGCTTTGAGTATTAATTTTCATTGCTTGATGTCATGGATGAAGTCAATTTAAATAGTTTATCTTTGCAAGAAAATTTCCTCTTGTTTCTTTGTTCAAAAGAGCATGAAACATGTCCAAGTAGATATCCCTCTCAAAGACCTTTCCAATGATATCGGGCACTTTTTTCTAACTCACAATAACTCAATAGAAATATTGGTTTGTATTTGATAAGCTAAAAAGGGATATCAAAGGAAAAGTTACGTTGTTAGATCAGGTTAAGTGGGTAAATCGACAATAAGAGGGGGACCAAGTATTTCTTAGTGTTAATGGGGAGGTACCTCCGCGGTAGAAACCATTGTGGTTTACTAAGGCTAGGTGGCAGCAAGTGATTGGTTGCGCACCCCCCTTCCCCCCTAACCCTCCACGATACCAACAGTTTTTTGTGGCACACGGGCCCCTCATTGGATTAACACCAAAAAATCAAGACATAAGCTTAAGAGGGAGTGCTGATGGCCGACGAGTGCTGAACCAACAAGTTTTTGGTCACAATGCCTATTCATAAGGAGCTTGGTGGTAAGCAGCCAAGGGCCTATTGGACCACTCGATTTATTTTTTTAGCACACATAAACTGACAGTCGGTGAAGTGGTGCTTGACACACGTGGGTGGCAGGATGGGTGGTGTTGGAAAAAGTAGGTCCAATCTTTATAATTGTATTTGTACTTATGCCATTATGTATGTTTTATGTATCAAGCAAAAGAATAAATAAAATATTGTTTTTCAAGCATGGGTTTCATGCTCCATTTAATTTTCATCTAGGTCAAGCATGCATTTCACGCTCTGAGGGTTTTTTAAGTCAAGATATATTTGTCATGAATCAAAAGATATATTGTCGTATGTAAAATACCCTTTTGGGCAATTTTTATCAAGAAAGAAACATTATTTTTGAGTCTATAAAGACATTTTGAACTCCCAAGACCAAGTCAACCCTGCCAGTGAAATTCAACCTAGAAGAGGCTATTCGACCCCTTGAAAAGGGTATAAAAATGTAGAGACTTCAACTCATTTGGAATCCAATCATCAACAAGTTCAATCTGCAATAAAACAAGGAGAATTTAAAGAGTGAAAGTCAAGGAGAAAAGAACAAATCTAAAGCAAATTTAGAAGACCTCCAATTCTAACAATATCTACTCACATGTGCAAAAATTAGGCTTTTATGGGCTAGTGGCAGGGCCGAGAGTTGCAAACATGAATTGAGGTCTGAAGCTTTGATTGGAATAGACTTTGAAGAGGTTGACCTTCGTTGACATTGGTAGTACTTGTCATGTTTGGAGGAGATCATTTGGAGGGATGACATGGGGCTTGAGGAGGTCTTGGACTTGGTCTTTGGGTTTTGGAGGTCTCATTTTGATCCGATTCCATAAGAAGAGGATTATTCGGTTTTTCCCCAAATGTGGGGTTTTTTCATGGCATGGAGCCTATATCTTCTGTTTTTTGTATTTTTGTGATCTTCATGTTTTGATAATTTCTTGATGAATAAGTAAAACAAAATAATAAAATGCCAAAAAACATCACAAGTAATTATCGTGTAAAGAGAATCAACATTAATCTATAAGTAGCTTGATTTTCCAACATGATAGTAGAGCTAAGGTCAGTAAAAGAGTCATTTTGAAGATCACTCATGTTGGCATAGTTGACACCTCTCCAACAAGTTCCTTCATCAAAGGTTCTTTGTTTTGACTTCCAATTTTTTGTGAGACACAAAGTAAAAAGACTATGATAAGGCAACCAAAGTATTCCTTTGCAATATTATTTTAATTATGCTCAAGGACAAAGGAAGCTGATCAAATTTAAAGCTTATATCCTCTTCACTTTACCTTGCTCCAATAATTAATTGAAAACATTCGAATTTGTGATAAAGAGCTCGTATTTGCCACTTATGTTCTATATTAAGTTGAAATTGAAGGAGGATTACAAGATCAGAATTTTGGTGATACAAGCATTCCGAGTAAGATCAAAATTTGGAAGCATGAAGGATGAGTAGAAGATATGCAAGTTCTATAAACAAGGTCTGTGAAGTCACTATAGCCAGGTTACAATTTACATGATGCAAGTATCTTACACTGTGCTTATTCCAAGGTATAACACTATGCTACATTAATCCGAATTACAGTACAAAGTTGAAGATATTTTTTCATATTGTTGTAATACGAAGATTTAGTGATACAAACTAATTCCTGAAGTAAAGTTAAAACAATGATATGTGTTGTCTCTTAGGAAATGCATGACTATGATACTTCAGATTGGAATATTGGAATTGCTTTCTCTGAGCCAAACCATGGTAGGAATTTGCAGGTTAAGCTTGAAGAAATGGGTTGTTAAGGTGACTATAATCTAATCCATCCAACAAGTGTAATATTTTATTAAGAAAGACCTCACACACCTCATATTGTTGATTTAAATAGGAGCAAAAGGAAGGACACTATTTTGCCTTTGTTTATGGTTTGGTTTGGCATAGGTAAAGAGGAGAAGCAATCGAGCTTTTGAGAGCCCAACAATTGGAGTAGAAGCTGGTTTTTGTACCTCTGTTATGAAGTGAAGAGAAGTATTACAACCACCTTATCTCCAATCTATTCTCAAAATAGGGCCAAGAAATCTGAGGTTGTTGGTGCATGACCTAAATACTAAGGGCTGGTTATGATGGCTCCTACACTTGGAATGAATGTGGTTAGCAGGTTGATTTTCACCTGGAAAAATGTGAGATAAAGTGTGGAATAATAAGGAGTCTTTTTGACGTGTTAGGGAAACCACAATTTGAGGTTCATATATGTGGTATCACAAAATTTCAAAGGGGGTCGAAAGTGTATAGGAATGCAAAAAAGAGGGTTACAAGGGTGCAAATTTTGTGAAGAAGGATTACTAGGTTGGAGTGTTATTCTAAAGGACTTAAACAACAATTTATTGTGAGTTTTTGAAGATCATCTTAAGGATGTTGAGAGGGAAATAAGTAGGTGCTCTTAGGAGCCCTAAGTGCATACCTTAGAAAACTATAGGCCTGCTAGGAAAATATGGGATTTGGAACTTTGGACTAATCTTTGAAGGACATTTGGCCAAAGTCTAGGAAGTTGGTTTTGAGAAAAAGAAAGAAGATTATCATAGACTAGAAGGGAAAAACTTCCATATAATTGTAGTTTGAGGGAAGGCCTTGTTTTGAAGGCTAGGTTTCTTTCCAAAACCAAGTCACATATCTCTATGGAAACTATGTAAGAAGAAGGTCCGTTGGTGAGGGCTTTTTGTTTTGCTTTGCATGTACAAAGAAGCCCTAGACAAGGTTGAATGGCGTAGACACAGATTGGTGATTGTTTAGAAGGGTAGACTTGAAGAAGATCTTTGTAGAGTGAAAATAAGAATTGGTTCACTATTGTATGGGCAGATTTGTGAAAAATCCCAAGGACAATGAAGCATTGGACATTCACTATCAAGTGGGTTGTGATTGGAAGAACTTGTGTTAATGTTCTTGGAGAAGCTAAGTCTCTATTGAAAGGAAACTTGATTGGTACCCTAAGGAATGCCAACTTGAAACAATAATAGGACAATTAAAAGGATAATGGCAGTCATCGAAAAGGCAGCTAAAGGAATAACAAGAAATTTTATTTGAAGACCCTGGGAATTGGCTATTTTATAAATATGAGGATAAAACTTAGAGGGAATAAGAATTTGTGACTATGGATTTGTGTTCATTGATAGAGACAGATTGGAAAGGACGACCAAGTTGTGTTTAAAACAATGGATTGTCTAACCTTGTGATAATCAATATGTTGAATAAACTATGTGATGAACTATATTCAAGGTCGAAAGTAGTGCAACAAGTAGCGGTGGACATAGTGAAGTTGCTATACGCGAATACCTCAAGTAAAAAATCATAAATTGTTAGGACGCAGATTTGTAGGCCTAGTTCAAGAAGTTGCAAGATGAGCAAACTCAGTGATAAGAGGGCTAAGGAAGCTACATATAATTGATGTAAGAAAACTATGAGTACTTCTGACACAAGTTGAGGCTTCTTGATGGATTATCCCTATTTGAGAGGGATTAAGCATGGATTTCTCCTCTCAGGTTGAGAGGGAGTGAGGTTAGACATTGGTTCTCCCTATGCCATGTACTATGATAGGACTAGCCGTTGTAAGTCTAGTGTATGCATCACGTATAGGGATAAATATGGATTGAATGAGCATGGTTCTACTTGTGTCGGGTATTGTGGTGGATTAGGATGGATATCATAAGTCAATTACATGGACATGGATAAGGAGAATGGTGGATTGGATAAGCATCTTGGATGAAAAATCATGAATCATGTACTGTGATGGAGTAGGATGGATATCCTAAGTCAAGTACATGGACTTCGATAAAGAATAGTCCTGTGGACGGACATTTTCTCGAGGGAAATGATCCAGTGGAATACATACTCTAAGTATCCTAGGTGGAGTATGTACCTCGGTGAGGCGGTGTGGTGTCCCATGGAATGCCTCCCAACATTGTGTTGTGATCTTGTGGAAAGATAGAATGTATTTTTCAAGGCCTTAGTAATGTGACAATGATGGCTATGATAATACTTCGATGCTTATCAATATGGATCCCTTCTTATGAGAATATTTCAACTTGAGATGGACGTGTTGAGTCATTATGAATACCTCCCTAGTTAAGAGGGAGTGCTAGAAAAGTAACTAGGTTTGGTCCTCATAATTGTATTTGCACTTATGTCATCATATATTTTATGTATCAAACAAAAGAAGACAAAAAATAATATTTTTCAAGCATGGGTTTCATGATCCTAGGGTTTTTCAAGTCAAGAAATATTTATCTCGAGTCAAAATAATTATTGTCACATGTAAAAAAACCCTTTTGGGCAATTTGTATCAATAAAGGAACATTATTTTTTAGACTATAAAGTCAAATTGAACTCCCAAGACCAAGTCATCCCTGCCAGTTAAATTTGGCCCTTAAGAGGCTATTCGACACCATGAAAAGGGTATAAAAAGGTAAAGACTTCAACTCATTTTGCATCCAATCATTAACAAGTTTGATTTGCAATAAAACAAGGATAATTTCAAGAGAGAAAAGTCAAGGAGAAAAGAAGAAATCTAAGTAAAGTTAGAAGACCTCAAATTTGGACCATATATGCTCGCACGTGAAAAAATTAGGATTTTTTGGGCTAGTTGCAGGTTGAAGCTAGAGACTTGATTTGAGAGTCGATATACTTTAGAGAGGTTGACCTTCATTGACTTTGGTAGTCCTTGTCTTGTTTGGAGGAGATCACTTGGATGGCTGAATTGGGGCTCAAGGAGGTCTTGGACTTGGTCTTTGGGGCTTACAGGTATCATTTTGATCTGAGTCTATAAGAATGGGATTGGTTAGGTTTTCCCCAGTTGTGGGGTTTTGCCCTGACATGGAGCCTTTTTTATTTATTTATTTTTTAAATTTATTTATTTATTTATTTTTATTTATTTATTTTTTTATTTTTTTAATTTTTATATATTTATTTATTTATTTATTATTATTATTATTATTATTATTTTTATTTTTTAAATCTTCAAGTTTTCATAATTGCTTGATGAAGAAGTAAACAAAATAATAAAATGGCAACAAACATCACAAGTAATTATCATGTAAAGAGAATCAACATTAATCTATAAATACCTTGATTTTCGAACAAGCGACACCTCCACGTAGATGACAGAGTGGTAGTGATGTGGCTCATATGATGATATGGCAGCTTGTAGGTGAATTCAACACTTTTAATGGGCCAAATAGATAGTTGGAAAGTGACACATGGTAGGAACATGTGGTAGGTTCTTATTGGTAGTGGAAAATTACGTGTCAGACACAATAGCAGGTGATGTTGTGTGGGCCCCATCTCAATACTTTGTTCTAAAAAATTTGGTTTGGCATTTGATATTTTAAATATCTTTGACCTTTGAGATCTGAGAAGGGAATAAGCCAACGGTCATAGCCTCCAGCCACTTGGGGCTTGAAATTAAATGCCCAAGGGCCTATCGAGCATCAGAACCCCATCCATTGGATCACACAACTTAAAGAAGTTTTAAATTGCGGTGGTGTTAGGCGATGAGTGATGGGACAACAAACGAATAAATAATCGTCAAGTGAAGTAAGAAGTAAAGGCATTGTCAATTGAAACCTCCATCTATTAGACCACTAGTTGGAGGGTCTTGTAGTAGGAAGTAAACCTGATTAGAAAATGAATTGCGGGCAAAAATTTGCTAAAAAATGAAATTTCTCAAAATTGCTTGGAACCTGAACAATTGGATAGGTCTCATCGCCCTAATTTTGGCGCACTTCTTTTCATCGAAAACTAACTCCATATGAGAAAGTTAGAGCTTGATGTCCGCTTGACCAAACAAGCGAATTTTCAAAAAAAAAGGTCAAACAGGTCAAAGGGGTCAAATTTTTGGTTTTCTTCCAGCCAATGGTGTGGTGACACTTGTCAACTTGTGGTTGGCCTGAATTTTTCGCTGCGTGGCAAAGTTTGGTTGGTTTTTTGGGAACCAATGGGATGAGGACACGTGGTGCAGCCAGGGGCCGCCACGTGCCCCCTCCCAAAGGTCGAATTATGGCTAAGTAAAGGTCGAATGTCATATTTTAATGGGTGGAAAAATTTTATAAACAGGTGGAAGGGCAGAGGTCGGGCTTGACCCCGCAACCTCCCCTACACAAGCGCATAGCCTTACCGTTATACCTGCAAGCTAGTTCTTACATATATAGTGCGTCCGCATATATTTAAACTTAATTAAGGTTTGTGGTGAGGGTAAGCGATGCCAACCCCTTACCACAATACCTCACACCAATGACCACCGGTGGGATCCCATATAGCAGAGATTTAAAAACATTAAACATGGGTTAATTAACCCATAACCATGCTTAAATATGCGCTAATCCTTTTTAAAATGGATTTGGTTAAGAGCGAAATTAGCGCCTAAACTCCAGTTAATGTGCGCTTATCGATAATTAATCTGGGTTTATCATCTTTGGTTAAGTTGGCAGAGTCTACCATTTTCGGCGAGATCTCCAGATTTGGTGGAATTAACTGGAGTTTCTCCAGTTTTGGCACGGTTTCCTGGGCCAAAATTGATTAGGCTATAACTTGAGCAATATTCGACCAAATTGAGCTTAAAAAGAGTCTATCCTAGCAGATTTGGATGCTATGAGAAGTTTGTTGCAGGTTTTAGAGGTAGAGGAGCACATATGGTCGTGATTTTTCCACTTTTAATATTAAAGATGCCCAGGGCCACCAGGAGAGGAGGTCATGTCTACTTCACTTAAAAAACCATTTGCAGAGCTAGAAGAGGCTACTTAGGGGTTTTTGGGTCTTCTAAATCCATTGGAGTGGGTTGGGAATACACTGGAGCACTGCAGGTGCATGTAATCATAGAATTTACCATTATTCCTTTTAATGTTGGAATCAGCACTTGGATTGTGACAAGCGCTTGACCAGACACATCTTAAGCTCAAGGGATTTTCTTATAATTTGATTATTTTTTTTGGAAAGTGGTTTAAACTCACACGCACTGAAAAGGATTTTGAGAAAATAAGGATCTCTCACACATATGAGGGCACTAGTGTATGATGTGGTAACGAAATTGAGTTTGTAGCCCGATGGTTAGAAGAATGGAAGATAAACAGTGGATATGTAAAACAAAAGCCCACTGCTAAGAGGAAAGGGTGACACAAATTCCAGATCTGAAATGTATAGTGAAGGAATTCTTTTAAAAGTATTACAAGGGTCTCACTTTACATTTAAATAATCCCATTACAAGGAATGCTTATGAACAATCTTCAATTCATACTAAATCATGAAAGCTTGGAACAAGACATACAAAAACAGATCCATATGTCTTTGAGGTTCACAAAACTTATAAAATCATAAGATAGAACTTTTATGATAAATCTGGAAAGACATATAAAGTATGTAAAAACATAAGGGAAAACAATACACACACCACACAGTTCGTGAGTCCTCAAGGGTGCATCTGGATATATTATCAACTCGGAAATATTCAACACAATATGTAATAAGTTTAACAACTAACCCCATTTTCTTCCCCTGTATTCTATGTATTTATAGTTTTACAATAGATATGCCAACAAGGCTTAGACATTCCGATTCCTTTCATAACAACTTAATAGAAAATAGATAAGAAGGAGAAAAAGTAGATTGTCTATTATTTTTAGCCTATTACAATCCTAACAGAACTCTGATGGAATTAATCATATTGACAAACTGTCTTTGAGCTTTAAGAAGATATTGTTATTTGTTGATAAGTGTCAAATATTTAAAGCCTTTGCTGCTAGATTTCCTATAAACCTGTCACTGTATCTTGAATGTTGCCTGGTGACTTGTGGAAACGTGTTGGTGCTGAGAGTAATGGTAGAAATTGTTTCAGAGAAATTCTGTTATTATTCCTTTCCTTTGGTTTCTTGTTTGTCGTGATAGGGTTTCGAAATAAACGCGGAAAGAGTGTTGGAATGGAAAAACTCGTATAGATAGGTTTCAAACAAAAGGACTGGGTATGTGAAAGATATGAGAAGGAGACACGTTGGATTGTGGGCCAGCGGGAGAAATAAAAGAGGATCGGGAAATATGGAGGTTAAACGTGTTATGAAGGCAGATTGAAAGAGATAGCGGGGTTTAATTTTATTAGTGGGAGAGATTATTAAATAAATGATGAGTGGGAGGAGAAAACCCTTTATACATATATCGCAATCGCAGATCGGGGTCGGAAACGTTTAAGAATAAGACATAAGCAGGAGGGAATGCGATTTGCGATGGGGGTGATGACGTGGTAAGGAGGGTTGGACCAAGGGGGTGCAAAATGAGGAGAGGAGGACACATAGTAGGAGGAGCAACAGGAAAAAAAAAACAACTTTTCAGACCCCCCCTCCTGCAGTGTTAAAAGAAGAATGGAGAAGGGGGGGCGAAATGGCATGAGAACCGTGGATCAAAGGGCAGGGAAGATCACGAGGTGTAACGACTAGTGGAAATCACAATTGCATTTCGATGTTTATAACGGATTCCTGAGCGCCTATCCTCCTGAGCTTGCGAATTGCAATATGTGATTGGGTCCCACCAATATCGCACATAGCACTTCGGCATTTATAACATGATCCTGAGTGCCTATCCTCTAGAACTTGCAATCTGCGATGGGGAAAGGGTGATGTGGCAAGGAAACGTCCCTCTCAATATCACAATCGGGGAAATGAGGAAGCGGAAGTGAATTCCATAAGTAAACTTTGCGAAAATGCGATGCGAAAAGGTAGGTGGGGCCCATTAAAGTATTTTTCTAAAACATTTCGAATGTTATGAAACGGTCCAAAAATAAATTATGGGTTCCAGCAATATCGCATATCATAAATTTTGTAGGATTCAGTAATGGTTACATGTATAAGGTTTTAATATGCGATAGAAGGTAAGGTAAAAAGGGTATAATATGATATGGTTGTTAGTGGGTGTGCGACGCTACTTTTTAACTATAAAAAAATGAATTTTAATAGTTAAAAAGGGGTTTTGAAAGAAATGAAACGCTGGAAGTTGGGTTTTTTTTTGGAAAAATGAAAGGTAAAAGAGGGAAAATGAAATGGATGAAGGTAGAAATGAAATTTTATCACCACTACACTTTGACAACGACACTTTCATCTTACAACCAAACTGAAAATCTTAAAAAAATTGCAGTGCTAACAAATCCAAAGAACGCCAAGCCATTGAAGCAGGTCCAAGGAGACGTAGCCCAGGAGGCGTGAACTCCTTTATCATCTCTGTGTAATGTATTTGCCATGTATTACATTCTCTGTAATTTACTTGTTGTTATGTGTTTTTAAAGCTAATTTATCTCATGAATTTCGCATAAAAGACACACAAATTTGACATATAAACTCTCTCATAAACTGACTATTTGAGACGATCCTTAAGCACACTTTTATTTTATACAGATGAGGAAGCTAGCACAAGAAATCTATTTTTTCCATATTCAGATCAAGTTGGTATCAGAGCTTAGTCTAGCTCATTTTAGTCCATGTTTATCTCATGGTTTTCCAAGGTTAGTTAAAAGATTATCTATTGGTTTTGTATTTATGCAAAGAGAATTTAACTGTGTGCAAGTTTATGTGTGTCTCCTCTCTTCAGGAAAAGTTGAATATTGAGGACCCAACTCTCAAATCACATCAAATAATTTTTTTATGCATTACAAGTGTGATGGCAGCTTCATCAAGTGATGTTTCTAATCAATCTTCCTTAGCAAGACTCTTTGATGAAGAGATGTTGCAGAAACTCTTCATCATGAGAGATATAGTGCAAGAGATGTTTGAAGATAAGAAGGAGAGCACTATACATCAAGAGCATTTGATGTCCATGAAGGAGGAGAAGCAATAGCTTCTGGAAAAGATGCATGAGATGGAGACTCAAATTCATATTGCAAATGAGACCCTAGCCAAGTATGTGCATGAAAATGAGGTATGCAAATCAAGTTTATCTTCAATTTCCTCTCAAGATGAATGTTTTGGTGTTTTTTAAAGACACACTATAGGAATAGGGTCCAAATTATTGATGAAGATGGGCTATGAAGGTAAAGGATTGAGCAAACATGCATAGTTGAGCCAATTGTTGTTGAGGAAAGGCCTACGTATTTTGGTCTTGGTTATGGAAAACATAATGGAGGATGCTCCAAAGACAAGGAGGCACACGAAGGTGTTCCAAGAAATACTTTCATTACATGTTCAATACCTCAAGCTTGTGAAGTTTGTGTTCATGAAGAATGCAAAAATTTTACACCCACTTTGAAAAAATATGCTCATAAGCATGCAACTAATGGAAATGGAAAACAAGAGGATGTTGAAAGCTTTAAAGCCATTGAAGCCATTATTGGTATTCCGAAGAGAGCCACTAGCTCATAAAATTCACCTCCTCAAGAAGGTGACAAAGGTGAATGTGCAAAGTATAAATTTGCCTTTAATCAAGTTGCTTTTAACTATGATGAACATGGAAAATCCTCACATAATATTCAGAGAAAATTTACATGTTCCTTTTTGGTTTGAATAACCATGCTATTTCAAGGTGTTGGAAGAAGATAGCCATACACAGGAAACTCTCATAACAAATGAGACAGAAATCCAAAGGTCCAATGGACAATGCAAACCATGTTGAAAATAAGATGCAATTATTTTTCACCCATTGCCACGTGCAGGGTCGTCTTGTAGACAAGTGTTGGACTTTGTATCCAACAAGTCATCCATGACATTTGAAGAAAGTGGAGAGATATTTTGACAAGAATGGAAAAGAGGATTCCATAATTGATGTGGGTCAGGATGATACACATGATGAAGTGCTGCTGAAAGAAGCGCCATTGAAGTGGTTTGGAAAGAGATGGTTAGTTTCTTAACCAATTAAGGCGTTGCATTTATTTTGATGATTGATGCAAATCTTGTCTTATTGATGCACTTCTTTGCCAATTTAATGCATTTATTTTCTCTTGAAATTATGTTGCACATTGCACGAAGCAAGATGTTGGAAAGGTAGAGTTATGTTGACTCACTTAGATGCAGCAAAGATGGCAATTTGTAGTTTCAATTTGCATGTGAATGCATTTCTTTTTCCCTAGAATGCATGTTGCATGTTTACTCCAGGAAGGTGTTTGAAAGTGGAGTATGTAGATTGACTTTGTTGCAGAAAATTTGGTCATTTCATCTATTCAAGTACTCGTACATATCAATGGGATTCTTGGACTTGTGATTGTACTTGCAAGAGAGTTGAGCATTGTATACATGCATGAAATTTTGTGTGTGTGAACAATGAAATTTTTGATAGTTTCATTGTGCTTGCACATGCATGAGTGATTGACTTATGTTGGTTGATTGCTTTGTTAACATGTTTGTTGTCAACTTGAGAGTGTTGATAATTTGCACATGCATGAGTGATCGACTTGTGTTGGTCAATTGATAGTTACATGCATTTCTTATCAACTTGGAAGAGTTGATTTAGTCTCCAAGGATGGAAGGGAGATGTTGACGAATTGTTTCATGAGATGTTAAATTCTTGTTGTTTTGGGAGAAGAATCGTCAAGATGTTGTACATGTTTTTGTTTGACTTGAGAGTCAATGGATTGAAGACACATGTTTTGTCGACTTGTGTTTGGTTAATGGGTTAGTACACCAAGATGTAATAATGTATGGCGATGTTCATAGGATCTGACATTATTTGATTTGAAGGAGCAAAAGGAAGAGGTCGTCAAGTTGTGTTTCTTGCATGATGTGTTTTTCAAGTTAATGGTTTTTCTTGTGACAGGATGTCTCGGGATTTTGGAAGGTACAGTCTCGAGCAAAAGGCTCATGATTAGACTTCATTCTCAAATCATGGCATGAGCAGCATGTCAATAATGGAGGATGATGGAATCAAAAAATGGAAAGTCGACAAGATGCCAAAAGAAAATTGCAGCCAAAAAAACAACCATTGTAGACCATTTGATGTGTTGACGCCAAGAAGCGAAAGAGATGGCGAATGCATTCTTCCAGACGTGGAATTTGGAACTGTGGAGATAAAAAGAATGGTAGTTTCTTTTCTTGTGATTACTGATATTGGAAATCGTTGTTATAGTTCACCCATATGGGCTTAACTTGGAAAAGTGGTTTCCAAGGAGAAGCTTGCATTGAATGCATGTGTGTGTAAAGGAGGAACAAGATTCTTAGTGGGAAGGCCATCAGTCACCTTTCCAAGCACCAAGGGATTGCTTTGGTACAACAAGGTGTTTAATCAGTCAACAAGCAGCCAGCAAGTGTTGGATTGGGTCAACAACAAAAGGAGGACATTGGTTGAAGTGCCAAGCCATTTGCAAGGCAAGGCATATGAGTGAACCAAAGTGGTTGTCATGGAGATGCTTTTCAAGTATAATCAAGTTGATAAAACTTGGAAAGAGAAGAGTCTTAAACTCTCATCAGATAACTAGCTTTTGTGGGTCCAAAACCCTTTTAGTGGGAAGGAGTGATCAAAAAATGAATTGGGGGCAAAAATTTGCTAAAAAATGAAAGTGCTCAGAATCTCTCGAAGCCTAAACTACCAGATAGATCTCATTGCCCTGATTCCGTCGCACTTTGTTTCATCGAAAACTGACTCCGTATGAGAAAGTTAGAGCCTACACTTTGCTTGACCAAATAGGCAAATTTTCAAAAACAAAGGTCAAACAGGGTCAAAGGGGTCAAATTTTTGGTTTTCCTCCGGCCAATGGTGTGCTGAAACTTTTCAGCTTGTGGTTGGCCTGAATTTCTGGCTACATGCAAATTTTGGTTGGTTTTTAGGGAACCAATGGGATGAGGACACGTGGTGCAGCCAGGGGTCGCCACATGCCCCCTCCCAAAGGTCAAACTATGGCTAAGTCAAGGTCAAATGTCATATAGTTATGGGTGGAAAAAATTTATATACAGGCGAAAGGGTAGAGGTCGGGCTCGACCCCGCGACCTCCCCCACACAAAATCACAACCTAACCGTTACACCCACAAACTAGTTCTTACATATGTAGTGTGTCTGCATATATTTGAACTTAATTAAGGTTTCTGGCAGGGGTAAGTGGGGCCATACCCTTACCACAGGACCTCGTACCAACAACCACCAGTGGGAGCCCATACAACGGAGGTTTAAAACATTAAACACTAGTTAATTAACCCATAAACATGCTTAAATATGAGCTAATCCTTTTTAAAATGGATTTGGTTAAGAGCGCAATTAACACCTAAACTCCAGTTAATGTGCGCTTATTGCTAATTAATCTGGGCTTATAATCTGTGGTTAAGTTGGCAGAGTCTGCCATTTTCGGCAAGATCTCCAGATTTGGTGGGGTTTCCTAGGCCAAAATTGATTAGGCCATAACTTGAGCAATATTCGACCAATTTGGGCTCAGAAAGAGTCTATCCTAGTAGATTTGGATGCTTTGTGCAATTTGGTGTAGGTTTTAGAGGCAGCGAAGCATTTATGGAAGTGATTTTTCCACTTTTAAGATTAAAGATGCCCATGGCCACCAATAGAGGAGGTCATGTCTGCTTCACTGAAAAAACCATTTGTAGAGCTAGAAGAGGCTACTTAGGGGTTTTTGGGTCTTCTGAATCCATTAGAGCAGGTTGGGAATCCATTGGAGCATTGTGGGTGCATGTAATCATAGAATTTACCATTAATCCAAAGAAGTCCAAGCCATTGAATCAGGTCTAAGGAGACGTAGCCCAGGAGGGGTGAACTCCTTTATCAGCTCTGTGTAGTGTGTTTGTTGTGTATTACACTCTCTGTAATTTAATTTTTTTTATGTGCTTTTAAATATAATTTATCTCATGAATTTCTCATAAAAGACACACAAATTTGACACATAAACCCTCTCATAAACTGGCTATTTGAGACGATCCTTAAGCACACTTTTCTTTTATACTTATGAGGAAACTAGCTAGCAAAACTAGTTTGTCCATGTTCAGATCAGAACTTGATTGGAAACGACAAGTGGTGGTTTTAAGATAGATATTTTCATATCATCAACAACAAAAAAGAAAGTGGTATTTACATCCATCAAACTATTAGCGAGAGGGTATTGTAGCAGGTAGTGAACTTGTCCAACGAGTGACGAAAAGTGGCTGACAGACAAAGAATTTCCTCTCATTTGCAACAAATAGGAAGTTAACATTTTCCATCTATCATAACACCCATTTTGAGAGAGTTATAACCATTGAGCATCGAGTGGGGAGTGATGAATCATGGGCGGTGAGTGTTGCTCAGGACATTATTACAACCAAGGTCACAAGGAGCCAAGCATAAGTGTTAAGGGTAGCCACTAGGGAGATAAAAAATTTGGCGTTTCAAGTGTTAAATTTATTACATTGGGCCAAAAGAGTCTGATGCCTACCATGTGAGATAAAAATGTGGTCACATGTGAATTAACAATGGAACTGAAAATGGAATTTTCAGGTCAATTCATGATACCATGGGTCAAAACCATGGATTAATACGCATGGTAGTAAACATAGAAAAAAATATATATATGAAAAATGATAAGAAGAAGCCTCTGCACATGTACAAGCACACACGTAAAAATCAATAAAAATAGAGAGAAATGTGACGAAGGAGTGGTCGAGATGTGGTGTGCCACTTGGTACATATATAAGTGCCAAGTCCAAATTAGAGTTATGCAGAGGCAAAGAGATAAAATTAGTTGAAACAATGAAAATATGAATTACTATGTGAAAAGAAAAGAGTGATATTTGATTGTGGAGCCATAGATAAGAGTTTGAAAATGAATGAAAGAGGGATCTAAGTGGCTGAAGCAAGTAGGTGCTTTCATATCATGGTATTGAGTCTCCTTCAGGTCAGTGCCTTTGAATATCACAGTGTTGGTGCCTCCAGCAAGTTGGTGTCTGCAAATAGCGGAAGTTGGTGCTTGCAAAGAAATGAGGGTTGGTGTCTCTTCTAGGTTGGTTCCGAAAAAAATTGACGTAAATTGACATTGGTGCTTGCATTTATATTATAATCAAAAGAAACTTTGTGGTTTTCTCCTCTATGGGTTTCCACGTAAACATAATGTATTCAAGCTAATGTGATTGGTGCATTATTGTTTTGTTTAATGTGTTTGACTGACTAAGTAATTATTAAAATATATAAAATATTGATTCACCCCCCCTCCCCCCTTTCAGTATTTTAACAACCCTAGTGAAAATTCCATGTAAAAAAGTTAATAAAGGAAAAAATAATAACCACAATTGATGGGGCACTTATTCCAAGCTGAATGTTAGTGGGTGTTCATTTTGGTTAACATGGCTAAGGAAATTAGCAAAGGCAATGGCAAAGGCTTTGGAAAGGAAAAATGAAATTTTTTTATTTATGAAAATAATGGAAATTAGGAGAAAAGGGAGGTGAAAGGTCATAGGTTGCATGTGAGGAGGAAAATGAAGGAAAATAATGGAAAATGAAGAAAATAGAGGTCTCATCAATAAAAAGAGTTATGAGGATCAATTGGTACCTTTTTGTCTGTTTTGTTTTGGATCTCTCTCATGATTCTCTCTCTCTCTCTCTCTCTCTCTTGGAAACTTAGAGTTCTCTCAGAGCACTTTGGCATTGGATAAATAAAGGCAAAGAAGGCAAGAGAAAGGAAGGAGAAAGTAAGAAAGAGCAGGATCCAACAACTACAGCAAGATTCTTTGCAGGTATTAATTTGCATGTATGATTTCCTTGATATATTTGGCATGCACGGTATTGCATGTGGATCTTTTATGTCATAGCATGGGTTTTTCCAGATGTGACAGTGTTTTCAGCCTAGCCTTTCCATTTCCGGATAGCCATGGTGTGATGGAGTTCTCATGTTTTGGTTGAGCTGGATTGCCGAATGGATTCTAAGTTGAGTGGGGTAGATCTTTGAAATGATAGAACACATGGCCTAGTAACCCATGAACTAAACGGTGGATTGCGGTAAAGCCGGATAATGTGTTGCCTCAATTTAGGGCCTAGTTATCCAGTATGGATTGCGGTAAATCTTGAGAAGTGGGTGCTCTCCATCAGGCCTAGGAATCCCAGGTTGGGATATACCGTAAAGCCTAAAGGGTATGTCTCAGTTTAGGGCCTAGTATTCCCTAGATCAGAATATGGATTGCGGTAAAGCCTGAGAGATTAGGAGACAGAAAAATTCCTCATGGTGTGGGTGGAGAAATCTGGTGGCAACCATGCTTGTTTCTTCCTATTGATCGGGTGGAGATCATGGTAAGGCCTGTTATGACAAGTTAATTTTTTTAGCCTAGTGATCCTGTGTGGATTACGGTAAAGCCTGATTTTTATTGATGAGGGTGAGGTGGTTTAGCCTCAGGATTCCCTGGTTGGTTCTTTCGATTTTAGTCCTACATTCATGCTTGGAATATGGCACGAGGGTGATTGGCTAAAGAGAGATTTGACTCAACCAATCTATTGTGGGGTGGAACGTGGTACACCCATATCCGGTTGGTTTTACATTCATTAATGAGTAGTTTATTTCCTTGAAATTTGATGTGTAAAAGTATTAGTTTATATGTGGATTCTATGGTTTTTGTATCCTTGAGATTTATGTTGTTATTATGCTGGCTATAAGCATGTATTATGATAGTGATGATGTATGGCTCTCTTCATATTTTTATTTGTAAATGAATAAAAAAATATATATGTGACCAAATAGATGATATTGCAGCTAATAATGCAAGGGAACAATGCTTATTAGTGATTCTAAGACAAGTATGATACCCCTATGCTCATATTTGTTGTTTACACCTATAGAATACATGTTTGTGATATGTTTAACGAGATGTATGTCATGGCTACAAGGCTCCGGTCTAGGCCTTGTTATGGTTTTTGCAAATACATCATTGTTTCACTATTTTATTTCATTTATGAACTTTTCATTGAGTTATGGGAAGTGGCCTGGACTCTAGGCCTAAAAAAGTGCCTTAAATCCAATGGACACAGGCACAGGTCAGAGCAATTTAGTCTCTGGACGCAGACATGCAGGCTTGTGTGTGCTTCCAGAGCCTCCCAGACGTAGGCATGTAGGCTTATGCGTGCGTCTGGGGGTTGAGTGGGATAAAAGCTCAATGGGACCTAGGGGCTAGTTACCTGAGTGGTTGGGATGGTTCCTGGGAGTATTGTTGATGATGTGGAAAGTCTGTATGATGTGCTTCTATCGGTTCCACTTCCTTAAGGTCACCTAGGAGGTCAAACCTGATCATAGTAGCCTCTTGTCACATGTTTACCCCGATTGGCTGATTACTTGGGTATATATGGGAGGAGGCTGTTATAGAGTGGTATCATAGCATGACTCACCCCTTGGACTGGATGGGTGGTGTTTTGGTCATGTTTTTCTGTTAGTTTCATATGTGTTTATCCTATTTGTAGTGTATGTGCTTGTTGCATTCACACAATGTTATTCATGGTTACAGTGATGTCACCATGTGTCAGCTAACAGTGTTGTTTTACACTGTGTCATCATGAGTGTATGATTGGTTACATGTTGTTTACACATGTCAAGTGCCTACATGTATTGTCCTTGTATGTTTGGTTACATGTTGTTAGAAGTATTGTCTGTTTATGCTTGATTACATGTGTTTATGCGTGTGTATTTTCCATGTTTATGCTTGTATATTGACCATGTGTACATTTGTATATCGTTTATGCTTATGATTTTGTATTGTTCACATACATTGGTATGGTTGATGTTGTCATGCATGAGGTCATAATATGTGTAGTAATATGATCATGCAATGATGATTGGACTCAAAGTAGAATGATGTTCATGATATTGGTACATTTATTTGCTATATGTCTATATGTTGTTATGATTATGTTTATACATGTATCACGTTGATTTGGATTATATTGCAGATGAGGCGTCCTCCCAAAATTATACTAAGGTACGTTGGTTTCATGTGATTTGGTTTAGCTGACATACTATGCCTTGTAAGAAAGAGATCAAAATGAATAGAAAGATTATAGACTACAAAGACTCTCCTTATGAATTAGATGAGCAGCGTGGTGGGCACTCTTATGATTTGACAGACACATTGAGAAGCTTAAAGGAAGAAATAATGAGTTGTAAGTGTTATCACCCCGTAATTCCTGAAGGCTGAAGACAAAACCACAGAGGGAAACATCAAACCACTTTGGAATCCAGGACCTAGCCTTCCTGGACTCAGAGAGGGCTCTCTCTGTTAGATATAGCTTTGTTTATAAGGGCATTTTAGGCTAGGTATTAGTGCAGAGGGGTTTGCTTGAAGATTTGGTTGAGGCAATAGAAGGGGGCCATTGGGCTATGGAGTCAAACAGGTGCAAACAGATTCAAATGGATGAACAACTGAGGTCAGGTGCAACCAGGAAGGCTAGCCATGTCAATGGATCTTTACAGTTTGTGAAATGGAAAGGAGGAGGAGATTAAGGTTCAACGTAAATGTAGAGCATACCGTCTTTGAATTCTACATTCATGTCTCAGATCTCAGAGGAAAACATAATGTACTGTTTCAAGACTGAGCAGGGTACCCCATGGTAAATCCTACGCAAAATTCTCTAACCACAGTAAATAAAAGAAAACAGTACAAGAAAATAAGAGAATGACAAATTACGTAAGCGGAGCACTTCACCACAGAACATGACACAAGAATATGGAAAATGACATCACCTTTCATTCATTCAATAGAGAGTGCTTACAACTGAATGATTCTATTACAATGGTTTTTCCCCTTCTGAGCCTCCTTTCTACTGCTAATGTATGCAATATTTATACAAAAACTAAGTCGGTTGCCCTATCCTACTTTTCAACCTTTCATTGATTACAATTTAAGCAGAAAATGGACAAGTGTGGCCATGTAAGGCCTAAACAAAAATCTCTGACAAAAACACCGCCTCTGGAAATAACTTTGGGCAACTCTTCATGGATCCAAAAGCTTTGATGGCTCTTCGTAAGATCAAACAATAAGCTTAGAGGTGGCTGTGATGGTCTCTAAGAGGTAACCAATGGCGGCTTTGACATCTTGCCCTTCTTTTCAGAAAACTGGCGTTTGGTAATTAAATCTGGTGCAACACTGGTTAATTTTCATTATTTGGGTGATTATGTTGATGTGTTATGTATGAATACCCTTTTCCTGACTCGACCTCCTCTTCTTGCACACCTTGTCAGGGCTTATTCTATTACAAGTCCTTCTGTCGTGTTTTGGCCTATTTCTTCATAAAATGGCGCACAAACCCCATGTGCCCAGATGTGAAGGGGATGGTGGTTGGCATATGTGGACAAATGATGGAGGACATGGTGCGGCGGAAACAATTTGGAGGACAGCGGAAACAAATTTTCGGAGGGGGTCTCAAGTGGTAAGCGGTAACGGAGAGGGGGTGAGAAATATACGTCGAGGAGTGGGCGGTATTGGATACTGCCCACTTCGTACCCCTCCCCCATGTTTGAAGACCGAGGGAGGTGCAAAAAGCATTAATGGACCTTTGGATAAGAGAGAAGAGGAGCGCACACAGGTGGGACCTGACTCGCATCAAAAATCACAAGTTGAAAGCTTTAGCTTATAAACAGAGGAGGTAAACTATAAAATATGTGAAGTGAAAAGTGTGGGGAGGGGGAGGTGACGTGGCAGGGAAGGTGGGACAGACGCCTATCACAAATCGTAGATCTTAAGGTTTTACAAATAGGGAGCGGAAGGTAAGTGCTAAACCTTGCGAAGTGCGATATGCGATGGGGTCCCACCCACATCGCATATCGCAAGATTTACAGTTTACCGCACATCGCAATATTTAGGGTTTACCACATCGTAGATTAAACTACTTAACTTGTGACGTCTCATCGTGTAAACATAAAAAAAACGTCGATTAGGATATGCGATGGGCGATGCGGAAAGGGTCGAAAGGTTTTCGCGGTGAGGTTTATGGTGTAATGTTATATACCACGACTGTTTGAAGGGTTGGCGAAGCTATAGCATTAAGTCTTCGGATTTAGATATAAGTGGGTTTATAAAGGGATAAGTCTGAAAGGTTATGTATATGGGTCTTGGGGTTTAAATGGGATTCAGAGCATTGGAGTTCAAAATTTGGGAAAATGAAAGGAAAGAAGAGGGTAGATGGAATGAATGAGGGCAGTATGGATTTTTCTCACCATCACACTTAATCAACAACACTTTCCTCTTTCAATTGAACTAAAAGGCAGATAGATTCATTTGATGCTCTTGACAGTCAGGATATCCCTTTCTTTCTCTGAAAATAAATGATAGCCATGGAATATTATTTTCAGAATTAAAAATCTAAGAAATAATTAGTAACCTTGGGATACTGTGAAATACAAGAGTCTAATAGTGGCTCCAGCTAGGGATGGCAGATCCTTCAGGAGGTGTCAATAACACCGTAGACTAGTGGCCTGATCCATTGGGCTGATCCCAAACCTGCAACTTAATCTGCTACACAACCTCTATGGCTGACAATCTTCAAGCTGAAAAAAAAACTCTCTGCAAAACTGAAGTTCGAACCACACTTGAACTGAAAACAAAACAACATTCTGAAGCTTCAACTGGAAAAATGCTCAGAGCGTTGAGCTTATTTGCACACCTACCTACCCTACTCTACTGAAATTGTTGCTATTCTAAATGATACAATAATGCTAGTGCAGCTAGTCAAGTAGTAGCAGAAACAGATGGACAACTTGACTGCTTGTAAGGAGAATCAACAATATAACTTGATTATGTGTCCTCGTAACCAAATTTATAATATGTAATGGCAACTATTGATGTATTTGATCCTTATAGAGAATACATGTCTGAAAACTTGAGCTAAAAAGAACCTCCATATACTCTACTATAGGATCCATAAAAACGTATGTATGATATTTGCTTCTAGGCCTTCAATGAATAGTTGATCAGTTGTATTCCTAATATTAAACCTTGAAACCTCATCTTCAGTTTGGTACTTGAATGCACAATCATCCTCAATATGAAAGTCAAGAGGTAGTACAATTTCCTCTTGCTTAGGGGAAGGAAGATTTTCCAAGAATTCTCGAGGATCTCAGAAATTATATGACTGAATTTGAGAATTCAAAAGTTCAATACCAGTTTCGTATCTTTCAACAACTACCTCCAGAAAACATGTTTTAGCTTTAGGACTAAATTTGCTTGATTTCAAAATGAGAAAGACAACCTCTAGAAATTATTCGTCAAGCTGAAATTTTGATAATCGATTCCTAAATGAATTCAAAACTTCACGAGATAAAAGTTTTGCCACAAACCTTGTCATCTTGTTCAATAGAAAATCTGGTCAACATGTTGTGGAGTCGCCGTGAATGCTCAAAAGCCGGGTTCCTTGAATCATGGAGTCGCCAAGTGAATAATTGCAGCCTTCTTGTGTCTGGTCACTGTCCACCATCAATAATCAGATGTGAAATTTGATGTACTTTTTGAGGAAGATTAAATTTCGTCCCTAGTGGAGTTGCCATTATGTTATCACCCTGTAATTTCTAAAGGCTGAAGACAGAACCACGGAGGAAACATCAAACCGCTTTGGAATCCAGGATCTAGCCTTCCTGGACTTAGACAGGGCTCTTTCTGTTAGATATAGCTTTGTTTATAGGGGAAATTTAATCTAGCTATTAGTGCATAAGGGTTTGTTTGAAGATTTGGTTGAGGCAATAGAAGGGGGCCATTGGGCTATGGAGTCAAACAGGTGCAAATAGATTCAAATGGATGAACAATTGAGGTCAGGTGCAACCAGAAAAACTAGCCATATCAATGGATCTTTACATCTTGTAAAATGGAAAGGAGGAGGAGATAAAGTTTCAATGTAAATGCAGAGCAGACCATATATTAATTCTGCATCCAGGTCTCAGAGGAAAACATAACATACTGTTTCAAGACTGAGCAGGGTACCCCATGGTAAATCCTGCACAAAATTCTCTATTTGCAATAAAGAAAAGAAAACAATATGAGAAAACAGGATAATGACAGATTACATAAGGGAATCACTTCACCACAGAACATGACACAAGAATATGGAAAACAACATCATATTTCATTCATTCAATAGGGAGTGCTTGCAACTGAATGAGTCTATTGCAATGGGTTTTCCCCTTCCGGGCCTCCTTTCTACTACTAATGTATGCAGTATTTATACAAAAAATAAGTCGGTTTCCCTATCCTACTTCGCAACCTTTCATTCATTACAATTTTAGCAGAAAATGGACAAGCGTGGCCAAACAAGGTATGAACAAAAATATTTGACAAAAACACCGCCTTTGGAATTAACTTTAGGCAGCTCTTCATGGATCCAAAAGCATTGATGGCTCTTCGTAAGATCAAACAATAAGCTTAGAAGTGGCTGTGATGGTCTCAATGAGGTAACCAATGGTGGCTCTGACATTCGGCCCTGCTTTTCAGAAAACTGGCGTTTGGTAATTAAATCTGGTGCAGCGTTGGTTACTTTTAATTATTTGGGTGATTATGTTGATGTGCTCTGTATGAACGCCCTTTGCCTGACTCGACCTCCTTTGCTTGCACACCTTATTAGTGCTTATTCTATTACAAGTCCTTCTGCTGTGTTTTGGCTTATTTCTTCATAAAATGGCTCACAAACCCCATATGCCTGGACGTGAAGGGGATGGTGGTTGGCAGACGTGGACAAATGATGGAGGACATGGTGCGACGCAATGGTTTGGAGGATAGTGGAAACAAATTTTCAAAGGGGTCTCAAGTGGTATGCGGTAACGGAGAGGGGGGGTGCGAAATGGAGAGGGGAAGACACGTGGAGGAGTGGGTGGTATTAGATACCGCCCATTTTGGACCCCTCCCCCATGGTTGAAGACCGAGGGGGGTGCGAAAAGCGTTAATTGACCTTCAGATGCGAAGAAGAGGAGCCCACACAGGTGGGACCTGACTCACATCGCAAATCACAAGTCGGAAGCTTTAGCTTATAGACGGAGGAGGTAAAATATGAAAGTTGTGAAGTGTGAAGTGCGGGGAGGGTGAGGTGATGTGGCAGGGAAGGTGGGACCGACGCCTATCGCAAATCGTAGATATTAAGGGTTTACGAATGGGGAGCGGAAGGTAAGTGCTAAACCTTGCAAAGTGCGATATGCGATGGGGTCCCACCCAAATCGCATATCGTAACATTTACAGTTTACCGCACGTCATAATATTTAGGTTTTACTGCATTGCAATTTAAACTACTTAACTTGCGACATCTCATTGTGTAAACGTAAAAAACATCGATTGAAATGTGCGCTAGGCAGTGCAGAAAGGGTCAAAAGGATTTCACAGTGAGGTTTATGGTGTAATGTTATATACCATGACTATTTGAAGGGTGGGGATAAGTTCGACATGTTATGTATGTGGGTCTTGGGGTTTAAATGGGATTCAGAGCATTGGAGTTCATAATTTGGGAAAATGAAAGGTAAGAAGAGGGTAGATGGAATGAATGAGGGTAGTATGGATTTTTCTCACCATCACACTTAATCAACAACACTATCCTCTTTGAACTGAACTAAAAGGCAGATATATTCATTTGATGCTCTTGACAGTCACGATCTCCCTTTATTTCTCTGAAAATAAATGATAGCCATGGAATATTATTTTCAGAATGAAAAAACTAAGCAATAATCGGTCACCTTGTGATACTGCGAAATACAAGAGGCTAACAGTAAGGAAGACAATGGAAAAATCATACAGGCACAAGAGAAACAAGTATAGGTTAACACAATACTTATTCAGAGTTTTTCAAAATTGTTGTGGCAAGGGACACTTCGGATCAACCATGGATAGGGGGGGAAAACTAATGGGGCATATGGAAGTATGTCTCCAGGTTGACACAGGTTGGATAGAGATGACAGAATGAGAGATGGCAGGTTGTTGGACACTCCGGATAGGAGGAGTGATGAGTACAAGTACTATTCTAGTTTTGGTTTGGATAGACATTATGATTGCCATGGTTATCATCCTTACAGGAGGAGTGACAGGGGATACTTTCCATATTAATTTAAGAAAAAAAATCAACCTACTTTTGATGGGGACTTGAAGAAACTAGAAGAGGCATAAGCCTGGATACTTGGGATGAATAAGTTATTCGAGTTGCATAATTACATACACAATGTGAAGGCCAAAGTAGTTATCTTCAATATTAATGGTAAAGCAGACATCTGGTGGGAAGATGTGAATTGGTTCAAACACATTAGAACAAAGGACTTGATTTGGCTTGAGTTCAAGAGGCTTCTCATGAATAAATACTTGTCATAAAGGTACTACGATAGTAAGGCCAAGGAATTCTATGAGCTAAAGATGGGATCAATGATAGATGAAGAGTACACGACAAAATTTCTGGAGCTATTGAGGTATGTATGGTATCTTGAGGATGAGAAGGCTAAAGTTCAATGATTTGTGAGTGGCTTTCCATTAGCATTTAGAGATCGGATTGAGTATGATGAACCTCGGTCACTTGAGGAAGTCATTGGGAAGTTGAAGGATTGCTATGAGCAGTCAAAGCACAATAATAAATCTTAGAAAGGGTGGAAAGGGAAGGATAAAGGAAAAGGTAAATGGTAGCAGAAAAGAGCAAGACCTCATAATGCAGAAGAGAAATAAAATGTGGCATGCCAAAATAAGTTTATTGCAATTAGACAGGGACATGGATCACAAAAACAGCATAAAGGTGATGACACTGGATGGTTGGAGTGTTGGACATGCGGTATGGAACACCTTAAGAGAGATTTTCCACAAAATCAGGGTGGTAGGCCTCAGGTATATAATGCAGAGGAGGCACAGGCTGTTGGAGATGTTAGGAAGAGCATTCCTGATATTTATGTAGTCGTAGACAATAGGAAGGCATATCTCTAGACATCAATCATTGAGATTGACGGTAAGATTTGTGATCAAGTTATTTATATTTTGATTGACCCTCAATATAATTATAGATATTATAGTCCTAACTTGGTGGATAATTGTTCTTTGAATAAGGAAATGCATGGGGAATCTTTGTTAGTGTAGTTTGCTATAGGTACAAAGATAAGGTTTCACCATTGGGTAAGAGCTTGTGCATTCGATTTAAATGGTATTCCTACAACAAAACACTTGAACATATTTCCATTGGTATGATATAGTATGTTATTGGGTGTGGATTGGCTATACCTTCATAGGACCAAGGTGGATTGTTATGACAAATCCATTTAGTGTTTAGATGACAATGGGGAACCAAGAATCTTACAGGGAAAGCATAAAGCCACATCAGTTAGGATGGTGACAACTATGCAAGCTAAGCGCAGTCATACGAAAGGGTGTGTGTTTTTCACAGTGAAAAAGGTAAGGAAGTTCAGGATGTAGATGTTTTGAGTAGGTAACCAATTCTACAACATTTTCAAGATGTATTTCCTGTAGACATTTCAGAGTTTCCACCTCATAGGGAGGTATACTTTTCTATTGAGTTGGCACTAGGGGTAGTTTTAACATCAAAAGCACCTTGCAGGATGAGCACACCTGAATTGGTAGAATTAAAGATGCAGCTAAAAGAGATGTTTGACAAAGGATATATTGGGCCAACTGTATAGCCATAGGGCACACCATTATTGTTTGTGAAGAAGAAGCATGGCACTCTCAGATTGTGCATTGAATTAGACAATTGAACAAAGTCACCATCAAGAATAGGTACCCATTACCAAGGATTGACGATTTGTTCGATCAGCTGAAGGGAGTAGCAGTGTTCTCTAAGATTTACTTGAGATCGAGATATCATCAGGTATGCATCAAAGAGGATGACATCTAAAAGACTGCATTCAAGACGAGGTACGAGCATTATGAGTTTGTTGTAGTTCCATTTGATTTGACTAATGCCCCAGCTACATTTATGTGTTTTATGAACAATGTGTTGCATCCTTATTTAGGCAAGTTTGTTATTGTGTTCATTGATGACATATTGGTGTTGAACCTCATAATTACCCTCTCTTTGACAAATTTTCTCACCTCTTTCCCTCATTTTATCATAATATTACAAACCACAATCAGTGATAAATGCTAGGTTTTGTCTTAAGGATGCATTAAAATGATTGCCATATTATATTTTCATGCTCTTTCTATTTGGATAGATTTTTTCAATTTAGCTACAGAATGCAGCCTATTTTGCAGTTAACTATGGATTTCGTAGCTACTCTCATGGTTTAGCAGGTTCCAGGTGTCAACTGAAGAATTGGGGCACATGGGTGTTTCTAGAATCATTCCTACATGGATTCTATCCTATTCACTCGGTCCAGGGCGACAGAAAAGCGAGCCTAAGATCATGGTCAAAGATGGAGTCAAAGTACGTTATCTGAAATCAGTAGGACTCTTGATTTTCTCTTCGTAGCAAATCAAGAAGTCCAATAGCCCTATTGCAATTATAATTCGAAGTAGCCACCTATAGATAGTTTAACTCATAAACGGTTATGTAATTTTCATTTAAATATTGGTTGCATAGAATTGAGAACACATTTCAGAAATTAAGTGTTAAACTCAGGCTTTTTGCTGATACTCTGTATTCAGACTTCAATTTATCATAATACGAAGTTCATGTTGCCAATGATTGCTTGATTACATCCTTAATCAGTTAGCAGTTCAACCACATCAGTTGCAGAGGGCCCCTACATCTGAAGGAGGTTTTTCATTTATGTTTTTAGCTTAATTTCATTACTCTGTTTTTCAGCAAATCTGTTTTCTAATGAGGTTTATGCTTCATTTCAGTCTTTGATCAATAAAGTAGTGATGAATCACAATTGTGTAGCCTTTCTCTTCTAAAATATTTAGAAAATATAGATAACTCTGTTTTCCAATCGAATCTAGATTGAAGAATTAAGAACACACATTTGCCTAGTTTCCTTACTGTTTTATCCTTCATTTTCTCATAATATAATTGTCAATTAATTGTGTTAATGGATGTTTTCAAAAGCCATTTTAAGACAATGATGATCCTAAATTGAATGGTTGAATTTCTAATTCATATAGTGATTGAATTTACTCTGCACATTGTTATCTTCTTTCTAGGAATTTATAAACTAAGGCATAATTGACTTCTTACACAACACTTCAAGAAGGTAGTACTTCATATTGAAATGTTGAAGAAAGTCAAATATACATTAATTGTTTATGGTTTCACATTTTGCTTTTAGATCCTCACTTAGTTGCATCACTTATATTCCTAAAGATCATTCCAAGGAGATTGATTTAGTCATACTTCATAAATTGGATGATTGAATGTTTAATGAATGCAATTAATGAGTTACCTTTTGCATGACTTATTTGATTTTCTAGATCATCGAGTATAATTGGTTGCTTAAACACCATTTCAAGAAGATCACACTTCATAATTGAATGTTGGAGTAACTAAAGATACATTAGATGTTTTTCCTCTACTTACTGTTCTAGGACATTATAAGTTAAAGTACAGAAAGTTGCTTAATACATCATTTCAAGAAGGTCGTACTTCATAATTGAATGCTGGAGTAACCAAAAGTACATTAGTTGATTTCATTTTCTGTCTTTACTTTCAAGCACTGCAATTTCATTCTTAGTTCTAAGACTTAAATCCATGGAATATGACTAATAATAAAATCAACTAGATACTTTGTTTTCCAAATTAGGTTTTTAACTAGTCAACAATTTTGGGTTTATTTTTATGAAAATTTGATTAATTTAGGAACACTTCTTTTTCTTCGTTCTTAAAAGTTTATTAGATTCATTTAATTCTTTCCGTAGTTTTAGATTAACATTCTTAGACATCAAGAAACAGAAAAGCCCCAAAAACAACATAAAATACAAACAACGAAGTAAGAATAAGGTTAGCTAAGTACATATAGTACACCCACACTTCATCAGTATACAAACCCTGGTTGATAATTTATGCAAGCAATTTAGGACACTAAATTGACTAAACATTTGGGCACCGTTTCCCGGGAAGTGTAATTAGGTAACCTCATTTCTTACATCCAAAAACAATGATATGCGTAGAGAAAGAGACTCTAGAGGTAGATTCATAGCTAGAGTCAGGAGTTTAATCCCTACAACACCACTCACTCCACCAAGACTAGGAAGTGATACACCTCCATCTCAAACCCATATTCCATATTTCACTAGCCATAGACTTCCTGAATTTTTAAGGTCAGAAATCCAATTAGGAGGATCTCCTACTTCATCCACTGAAGCAATCTTAGAGGAAGAAGATCCTAGGTCTCCAACAGAAGGAGTAACCTTTTTCACTTCTACAGGGGAACATATTCTAGTTGAAGAGTTATAAATTCCCAGTGGAGAGGAAGAAGAAGAACCTTTCTTAAACATACCATTGATATAAGAACCAAAGGAAGAGTAGTTAACCTTACAAGTTGCCTCTCATGTCAGCTCTGAAGAATCTACAATGGCAGAAAGAGGAGAAGAAGAAGGAGAAGGAGAAATCCTAAATGGAGAAAATGTACTATTTGGAGGAGGAGATAGAGGTAGAGGTAGAGGAGGAGATAGAGGAAGAGGTAGAGGAAATGCAGAAGGAGGTAGAAGAAATAGGGTAATTGAGAGTTCTTTTGGATTCCCTGTAGTTGATGAGGATACAAATGCTACCATGAAAAATATCTCACCTTATGTTCTCCCAAACTTTCATGGATTGAGAAGTGAAGACCCTGAAACCTTTTTGTTTCAATTTGAAGTCTTGTGTAGAACTTATGATTATTTACAAGATTCTCAAAAACTCAAACTGTTTCCTTCAACATTGAAAGGAGCAGCTCTAAAATGGTTCATGAGTCTAATCACTAGGTCTATTAGGACATTGAATGATATGAAGAGAGAATTTATAGAAAGGTATTTGGATTATTTCATACTTATTAATCACAAGGAGGAAGTGTTTAAAATGATGCAAAGAGAGGATGAAAATTTGGAGGATTTACTTGAAAGATTCAACTATAACATAAAAAGAGAAAAAATGGAAAACTTAGATCAAGACACTTTAAAATCTCTTTTGTTGAAAACTATTAGAGATGAGTGGATAGATGTCCTTAACATGATGGGGAAGGGGGACATATCTCAACTCCCATTACCAGACATTGGGGGATTATGTATTCCTCTCTCAAGAGGAAAATAAAAAATTGGTAAAGGTCCAAGAGATCCTGTTCTTGCTAGGGTAAATAAATCTGCAACTGGAACAGTGAGTAGGGCAGAAATTGGAAATATGCTTGATGAATTTAAAACAAACATTTTAGGGAGTCTTAGTGAACAAATAGACACCCTTAAGTTACAAAACAAGCAGAAAGACGAGACTGATGCTTTAGCTATTTTATGTCCCAAATGCAGAAAGAATCATGCTTTAAGAGAATGTCCTCTTGATGCAAAAGTTATAGAGACCTGTATGTTTTGTTCAGAAAGTCACGAGACTAAGAATTGTCCCTCAATTCCTGGTCTTAAGGCTATTTTTCAAGAATAAATAACTTCAAATCCAACATAATCTCTTTGTTTTGTCTCTAGAATACCATGGCAAGGGCCACAAACTCAAGGGTTTAACAACCAAATGTATACTCTGCTCCCATCAAACTGGAATTCTTGGCAGCAACCTTGGCCTCAATCTCAATCTCAATCTCAACCTTGGGCTCAAGGAATGTAAAATCCCTATGGAAGATTCTCTAAGTACTATCAATATATTGCATCATATCCAAACTATCCTCCCCAACAAATTCCTCAACAAATTCAACAACCCCAACTCTAAAACAAAAACCAAAATCCACAACTCTCACTACCATTCCCTCAGAAACCAAATCAGTTACCTAACCAACCATTACCAAACCCCAACAATAAAAATCCTTAGAATACCTATATGATAGAAGGACAAGAATTTCCAACCTACATGATTACTCCTCTAGATCTTAATGATGTCCAACTTAGATCTGATAGGATATTAGAAAAGAAAAAGCCTTCTATAGTCATTCAAGAACAAGACAATTTTGAGGAAGATTCTCTACAACCCAGTAAAAGTTTTGAAGAAGGAATATCTCTTCAAAACCAAAATTATGAAAATGAAAAACAAAAAAAATCAATAAATTCAACTCTTATCACAGAGAAACCATCAGTATCTACTTCTACACCTCCTTTTCCTGAAATATTACAAGTTGATAGAGGGGTAGAAAAGCATATTATGTTGCCTAATTGTTATTTTCTAGATGAATTGAAAAATGTTTGCATCAAAATCCCTTTGTTACAAGCCATCAAGGAAATTCCAATTTTAGCTAAAACAATAGAGTTGAGTATCAAGAAATTGGGAAGAAAAACAAAAGAAATAAAAAGAATTCAACTTGTAGGAAAAATACCAGACATAATGATGGGATAAATTGCCATTCAAAAATATTTAGACTCAGGAAGTCCAGTTGTGAAAACACATATCAATGGAGTTGAAATTCCAAATACATTGATTGATTTAGGAGTAGCAATAAACATCATGAGAAAACAAACCATGGAACAAATCAAGCTTTCTAATCTTCTTTATACACCTACATTACTGCAATTCGCAGATAGATCTGTGATCAAGCCAAATGGTGTGTTAGAAGATATCTCAGTGTCCTTGGATTCTTGGGAGTATGCTGTTGATTTTATGATTTTAACTCCTAAAAATAATCTAGGAGGACGCCCACAAATATTAGAAAGACCTTGGTTGGCTACAACTGATGCTTTCATTAGCTGTAGATTTGGTGACATGTATATTTCTGATAGTAATTCAACTAAGAAATTCACTCTATATCCTCCAGCAAGAACAATCACAGAGATAGATGACAGAGAATGGATTGATGATGAAGATGATATACAACCTCTCTTTACTATTTCAACCATTAGTGAAAATAGTCAAATCTTAAATACAATAAAAAATTATGAATCATCTCCAGAATATGAACATGATCAATTTCAAGAAAAATCCACTATTGAATATTTGTCATATAGGCAGATCTCTTTACTCTATGGAAGAATTTGGTAGCTCTACAGTTGAAATCTTTCTAGGGAAAACCTTGAACATAAACAATAACTTGGAAAAATTACAACAAGAAAAGCTAATCAAAACATTGCAACAACATTATTCTGCATATGCATGGGAATACACTGACATGAAAGGAATTAGTCCTAAGACTTGTATACATCACATCTACATTGAGGAAAATTGTAAACCTATTAGACAACCTCAAAGAAGGATGAATCCAAATCTTAGGGAAATTGTGAAAGAGGAGTTGCAAAAATTGCTGAATGTAAACTTCATTTACCCAATTTCAGACAACCAGTGGGTTTCCCCCTTAGTGATTATGCCTAGAAAGAATGGTAAATGGAGGGTATGCATTGATTATCGAGAATTGAATAAAGCCACCCTAAAAGATCATTTTCCTTTTCCCTTTATAGATCAAGTATTAGATACATTAGCAGGTAAAAAGTATTTCTCATTCCTGGATGGTTTTAGTGGTTACAATCAAATTCAAGTAGCACCTGAAGATCAAGATAAAATCAAATTCACCTGTCCATGGGGTACTTATGCCTACCGGGCACTTCCTTTTGGATTGTGCAATGCACCTGCAACATTCCAAAGGGCAATAATAGGAATTTTTTTTTCTGATTTAATACATGATTGTGTAGAGGTTTATATGGATGAATTTACAATTTATGGGAATACATCTGAAGAAGCTTTAGAAAAATTGGAAAAGTTTCTTAAAAGATGTAAGGAAGCAAACCTTTCACTCAGCCATGAAAAATGTTTTATGATGTTTACAGAAGGGATTGTTTTAGGACATCACATTTCAGGAGATTAATTAAAGTTGATAAATCTAAAGTTTAAATCATCTGTAAATTATCAATTCCAAGTTGTCAAAGAGATGTTATAAGTTTTCTAGGATTCACATGATACTATAGAAGATTTATGGAAAATTTCACTAAACTAGCATCCCCACTCTTCAAGTTACTCACCAAAGATTGTGAATTCAATTGGAATTTTGATTGCCAGTTGGCATTTGAGACCTTAAAAGCAAAAATTTCTGAAGTACCCATCTTAAGAGGTCCAAATTGGAAACTACCTTTTCACATTTCAACAGATGCTTCAGATACAACTCTGGGAGTTGTATTAGGACAAAAAGATTTGATCTCCTATGCCATCTATTACACAAGCAAGAATTTGACTCCCACAGAGTTATATCACACTGTAACTGAAAAGGAATTCTTAGCTGTTGTTCATGCTAACAAAAAATTCAGACATTACATAACAGAATATGAAACCTTTGCCCATACAGATCACTGTGAAATTAGGCACTTGATGAATAAATCTATTAGTAATGGCAGAGTTGCAAGATGGTTATTACTCCTACAAGAATTCAACGTCATTGTTCTAGATAGACCTGGAAAACAAAACACCGTTGTTGATTTCTTGTTTAGAATTCAAAATATCAAAGATGATACTCGAGTCGAAGATAAATCTCTTGATGAATATATTTTTGCAGTAACTACTCAGACCCCTTGTTTTACATATATTGTTAATTACTTAGTCACAAGGATATTACCTTCACATATGCTTACTAGAGAGAAAAGAAAAATCATTCAAACAAGTGCAAGATACTCATGGATTACTAATGAATTGTATAAAATAGGTCCAGATCTTATTATCAGGAGATGTGTTTGAGAAGATGAAATGCCTAAAATTCTTAAGGCATGTCATGATGAAACTTGTGAAGGACACTTTGCTGACAAGAAGACAACCTATAAAATCCTTCATTTAGGATATAATTGGCCATCCATCTTCAGAGATGCCAAAGAATATGTCAAAAGGTGTGACAGCTGCCAAAGGGTAGGAAAACCTGCTCTTTCAGATGAAATGCCACTACAAACTCAGGTACTCATTGAACCTTTTGAGAAATGGGCCTTGGATTTTGTTAGACCTATCAATCCTCCATCTAAACAAAAGAAGTATATTTTGGTATGCACTGATTACGTCACTAAATGGGCAGAGGCTAAAGGATTACTTTTTGCTAATGAGAAATCTTTAGTTAATTTTCTCTTTGAGGATGTCTTTACTTGTTTTGGTGTTCCAAGAGAAATTGTGACAGATCAGGATCTTAGTTTACATCCAAGGTGGTGAAAAATCTCGTGGAGGATTACAAGATCAAACACCGAAAGTCCACTCCTTACCATCCACGAGCAAATGGTGAAGTAGAATCTACCAATAAGGTGATTGAAGGAATTCTCACTAAGAGTGTACATCTACACAGAAGAGATTGGGCAGAAAGACTTCCTGAAGCCTTACGGGGCTACATAACTACATGGAGGAACACAAGAGGACATATGTCTTGTTCCCTATAGAATTTTAGAGCCAAACCTTCAAGATGGCAGTCCAATTGGGACTTGATTTATCAGCAGCACAAAAACATAGATTGGAGCAAATCAATGAGCTTGATGAAATCAGGAAAGATGCAGTTCAAAGAACCAGTATAGTTCAGCAGAAAAGGGATAAATGACATGATAATTATATCAAGGAGAATAATTCTCAAGCACGGGATTGGGCACTTTTGTTTGATTCAAAATTCAAGGATTTTCAAGGGAAGTTTCAGACTCATTGGCTTGGGCCATATGAGATTGAAAAAGCCTTTGATAATGGAGCAGTGAAAATAAGGACAATAGATGAAGAAAAAGTACCTCTTCTTGTGAATGGTCATAGGTTGAAAGTATATCATAAACCACTTTCAAGAGAAGATTTTGTCTAGATATTTCATGATAATATTGATCTAAAGTTAGTGAAGAAGAATTCTTCTTCTTCACTAACTTAGCTTTTATTTTTCCTACATTCATAAAAACAAAAAATTAAAAAAAAAATAATAATTTGTATAAGTATGAAAACCAATCAAATGATTGGCATACTTAAATAGAAAATACAGGATGAAAATAAGAGATTTCTAACATCCTATATTTTCCATTTTCCTTTCTGTAATAAGTAGTGACACAAAACTACATTCATTGCAGTTCATAATATGCAAATTCATTTCATTCTCCAGTTTCATTCCTTCACACTCCACTGTAATTTTACATTCCATTCCATAAGTCATATTCCACTTCCATTCCATTTTTACATTCATTCCATTCATCTTCCATACTTCATTCTTTTTACAGAGTACATTCTGCAGCTGGTTGTATTCTGCAGCTTACTGTATTCTGTAGCTTACGGTATTCTGCAGCTGATTCCATTCTGCAACCACTTCAGTAGTTCTGACATGATGATTGCAAGGGATTAAAGGATTATGTTTTCAAGGCCAACATGCTACAAAGAGTACCTAAGGATTAACACCAAAGCAAACAACAAACAAAAAGGTTAAGTTCTAAAGGTAAAGTGCAAAAAATTATTTTTAATAGCAAGGTTAAAACATGAAACATGTATAATATGAACATTCGTATGTTTCCGTGACAACACATAATTTGATTTGTTTGCAATATCCATCATACTACATATCAGTTACATCCTTCGTATTAAGTTGCATAACGGTCCATCATTACTTCCCTCGTTGATGACTAACGATCATGATCTATGATGTGACATACTTGTCTACGTCTCTCCAAGACCTTATCATCTATTTATTTCTACAAACCCTCCATAATATTTCATTAGGTCTGTAGAAAATTCATTTCCATCAAACATAAGGGTAATTCTGAAGGTTGAAGAACTCTGCATAGTAGAAGGATGGGGCTCATTGTCAGATCAAAACCAGTTGGAGCAAAGTACATGGAAAGATACCCACAACTTAAAGAATTGTTACAGAAAGTTGGATGGCTTAGGTTCATAGAGAAATTTAATGGTTTTCATAAGGAGATTACAAAATCATTTGCTCGATCTTTTGATGGAACCGAAGTAGAAATTGGAGATATCAAGTTTGTAGTGACTGAGTCATTCATGGCTGAGGCTACAGAACTTCCATGGCATGGTGAAATATGGTTAAAATAAGGAGTTCCACAATGAATCATGGAAAGTAATACTCAAAAACCCAGGTATGGATGTCTCTGTTTTTAGAAGAGGAATCCAAAGTTCAACTCTTAAGAGTAAGTGGAGGAATATGCCCTTGATTTTACAGAAATTTATAACTTGTGAAGGAAGGTTTGGTTGCACATATGTATACCATATCCGTTTACTGATGAATTTCCTAAAAAATGGTGAAATCAATCTTCCTTTCTTTCTGCTAAATAGTTTAAGAAGGATGGCTTCAAATGCGCAAAAGAGAATACAGTTCATAGATACCACCATGCATCATCATGGGTTGGTAAAGATATTGATTGAGTTTCATTTAAGAAGCATAGGAGATACTTGGGAGGATTTCCTTATTAGGAATCATTTTCAAGAACCACCAGAGTCACCACCCAAGGAAGATACTGTCAGGAGAAGCAAAAGAAAGAAAACTGATATAAATATTGAAGACATGCCTGAAACCTCATTACAAAAAAATGATGAAAAGATAATTTCTGAGGAACTGACAGAAATCAGGAAACAAATCAAGACAAGAGGAAAGAAAAGAAAAGAGAGTAAGGTTACAAATGAGGGGAATGAAAGTCCTCCAAAACTGAGGAGCTCTAGACTCCGAGGTACCATGAAGAAGACATTGTAAAAAGGGACAGAGCTTATAAATATAGATGAGGAAACCCCCACGCCATCACCTGTTAACATCTCTCCTGCACACAGTTCTCAGAATTCTCCTGTTTATCATCTTGAAGAAGGCCCCAATAGAAGATCTCCAGGAATAGACCCAATCCAACAATAGATATATGATTATGTAGAATCACTGGAGAGGAGAAGTGCCTGAATGAACCCAGAACCTCCTGTCAATCCACAAGAACCTCTAATTGATGCTCTTAAGCAAGATATTTATGAATTAGAGATATTGAACAGACATATCAAACAAGAGAATGAGACCTTGAAGGAGCAAAACAATTTGGACAAGGCAATTCATGATAATATTGTTCTGCATCTAAGACCGTGGTATAAGAAAAATAGGAAATTGAAGAGGAAGAATAAGTTATTAAACATAGCAGTCATTAACCTCAAGTACAAGCTTCTTATGAGAAAGCCCAGAATGACAGTCACTTCAAAGAAGAACAAAAGAAGGAAATTAGATGTGTTATCAGAGGTGTCTGAGCAAATGCAATGGGGAGGAATAACTCATATTTTTGGAAAATTGCATGAGGACATGCAATGATTTTGTAGTGGGGGTATGTTGAACCTCAGAATTACCCTCTCTTTGACAATTTTTCTCACCTCTTTCCCTCAATTTCTCATAAGATTACAAACCCCAATCAATGTAAATTCTAGGTTTTGTCTTAAGGATGCATTAAAATGTTTGCCATATTATATTTTCATGCTCTTGCTATTTGGATAGATTTTTGCAATTTAGCTACAGAATGCAGCGTGTTATGCATCTAACTGTGGATTCCATAGCTACTCTCATGGTTTAGCAGGTTCTAGGTGTCAACCGAAGAATTGGGCCACATGGGTGTTTCTAGAATCATTCCTACATGGATTATATCATATTCACTCGGTCCAAGTCGACAAAAAAGAGTGCCTAAGATCATGGTCAAAGATGGAGTCAAATTACATTGCTGAAATCAATAGGACTCTTGATTTTCTCTTCGTAGCAAATCAAGAAGTCCAAAAGTCCTATTGCAATTATAATTCGAAGTAGCCACCTATAGTTAGTTATCTCATAAACAGTTATGTAATTTTTCGTTAAATATCGGTTGCATAGAACCGAGAACACAGTTCAGAAATTAAGTGTTAAACTCAGGCTTTTTGATGATACTTTGTATTCAGACTTCACTTCATCTTAATACGAAGTTCATGTTGCCAATGATTTCTTGATTACATCCTTAATCAATTAGCAACTCAACCACATCAGTTGTAGAGAGCCCCTGCATCTGAAGGAGGTTTTTCATTTATGTTTTTAGCTTAATTTCATTACTCTTTTTTTCAAAAAATCTGTTTTCTAATTAGGTTTATGCTTCATTTCAGTTTTTGATCAATAGCATAGTGATGAATCACAATTGTGTAGCCTTTCTCTTTTAAAATATTTTGAGAAGATATATAACTCTGTTTTCCAATCGAATCAAGATTGAAGAATTAAGAACACACATTTGCCTAGTTTCCTTACTGTTTTATCATTCATTTTCTCAGAATAGAATTGTCAATTAACTGTGTTAATGGATGTTTTCAAAATACATTTCAAGATGACGATGATCCTAAATTAAATGATTGAATGTCTAATTCATACAGTGATTGAATTTACTCTGCACATTGTTATCTGCTTTCTAGGATTTTAGAAACTAAGGTATAGTTGACTTCTTACACAACACTTCAAGAAGGTAGTACTTCATATTGAAATTTTTGAGAAAGTCATATATACATTAGTTGTTTATGCTTTCACATTTTTCTTTCAGATCCTCACTTAGTTGCATCAATGATATTCCTAAAGATCATTCCAAGGAGATTGATTTATTCATACTTCATAAATTGGAGGATTGAATGTTTAATGAATGAAATTAATGAGTTACTTTCTGCATGAATTATTTGATTTTATAGATCATCAAGTATAATTGGTTGCTTAAACACCATTTCAAGAAGATCATACTTAATAATTGAATGTTGGAGTAACTAAAGATACATTAGATGTTTTTCCTCTGCTTACTGTTCTAGGACATGAGAAGTTAAAGTACAGAAAGTTGCTTAATACATCATTTCAAGAAGGTCGCACTTCATAATTGAATGCCAGAGTAAACATAAGTACATTGGTTGATTTCATTTTCTGTCTTTACTTTCAAGCACTGAAATTTCATTCTTAGCTAAAAGACTTAAATCCATGGAATAGGACTAATAATAAAATCAACTAGATACTTTGTTTTCCAATTTAGGTTTTTAACTAGTCAACGATTTTTGGTTTATTTTTATGAAAATTAGGTTAATTTAGGAACACTTCCTTTTCTTCCTTCTTAAATGTTTATTATATTCATTTAATTCTTTCCATATTTTTAGATTAACATTCTTAGACATCAAGAAACAGAAAACCCCCAAAAACAACATAAAATACAAACAATGAAGTAAGAAAAAGGTTAGCTAAGTACATATAGTACACCCACGCTTCATCAGTATACAAACCCTAGTTAATAATTTATGCAAACAATTTAGGACACTAAATTGACTAAACAATTGGTATATTCTAAAAATGAGGAAGTACATGTCGAGCATTTGGCAACAGTGTTGATATTGTTGAGAGAGCATAAGTTGTATGCTAAGCTCAACAAATATAGTTTCTTCTAGACTAAGGTGCATTACTTGGGATATGTGGTCTCCAAGGACGGCATTGTAGTAGATCCAGAAAAGATAAGGGCCATCATGGAGTGGGTATCTCCTAGAATTGTAGACGAGGTTTGATATTTCATGGGGCTGCAAGGATACTACAGGAGGTTCATCAAGAAATTCTCACATATTTATTGTCCTATTACATCATTGCAAAGGAGAGGAAAGAAGTTTTATTGGATAGAGGAGTGTGAGGCCAGTTTTGAGTAGCTCAAGTAGTTGTTGGCACATGCTCTAGTGTTAAAGATTGTAGATCCAGATAAGGAGTTTTTAGTATGTACAAATTATTTCAAGAGACGACTTGGTGGGGTCCTTATGAAGGATGGACATGTGGTATGTTATGAGTCACTAAAACTAAATGAGCATGAGAAAAACTACTCGACACATGATATTTAGCTAGCAACGATCATACATGCATTGAAGATGTTGAGGCACTATCTTCTTGGGTACTGATGAGTGATCACATTGGGTTGTGATACTTGTTTGACCAACCAAATCTGAATGCCAGGCAAGCTAGATGGTTGGCCACGATCAATGAGTTTGACTTCGATATCATGTACATCAAAGGAAAGGAGAACCAGGTCGCAGATTCTCTTAGCAGGAAGAATCTAGGCATCTAGCTCAACTACTACAATTGTTGCAACTCCAAAGTGGAAATGGGAGGTCATTTCCATGGATTTCACCACAGGTTTTACCAGGCCAACTAGAAAACATGTTTCCATCATGGTTGTTGTGGACATGTTGAAAAATGTTGCACACTTCATTCAAGTGAATACTACATACTCAGCTAGCAATGTGGCAAAAGTGTTCATTAGATATGTGGTCAGATTGCATGGTGTCCCGAAGAAGATTGTGTCAGACAGGGATACAAAGTTCACTTCCAAGTTTCGGAAGGAGTTTTTTGTAGGTTTTGGCATCGAGTTTGCCTTCAACATAACTCATCATCTCTAGACAGATGGAAGAACAAAGAGGGTCAACGGGATCTTGGAGGACATGTTGAGGATGTATGTGATGCATCATCAATGAAAGTGGGAAGAGTGCCTTCCATTGGTAGGGTTCACCTACAATAATAGGTATCAAGAGTCCTTGAATATGAGTCTGTTTGAGGTAATGTATGGGCAGATTTGAAATACTCCCATCAGTTGGAGTGATCTGGTTAACATGGTATAGGCATAAGATTTATGCAGACCAAAATAGGTTGTTTAAGGCGTTTAGGGTTGGGGAACAGGGGTAATTGCGCATTAAGCCCAAGATGAACTCCTTAAGGATTAGATCATGTGCCAAGTTGGCACCCTAGTTTTGTGAACGTTCCAAGATTTTTGAGAGGATCGGACCAGTAGCCTATCGATTTGCACTACCTTCCACAGTGAAATTCCATGATGTTTTTCATATATAATTACTTAAGAAGTATGTTAAATATGTTGATCATGTGATTGAATGGACTGTATTGTAGGTGGAGCCATATGGAGAATTTGAGACGGAGCCTCAGTGTATATTGCAGAAAAAGGTGTTCATGCTTCGGAACCAAGAAATCGAGCAAGTTAAAGTGTAATGGATGCAATTTGGGCCTGATGAAGCTACATGGGAGATGGCAGATCGGATGTGAGCAATGTATCCTTCCTTGTTTGCTAGTTGAGGCAAATTAGTTTTGGTATAATGTTTGGTATATGTTTGGCATATGTTTTGGTGATGTTTTGGTATATGTACATATGTATATGGATGTAAATACTGCCATGAGATATGTTATAAAGATCCAATAAGTGGTATGGGTGTCATGTCATTATAATTGTCATGTTGTTATGTTGGTTTTGTTTTCAGCACAGTGATCATTGTAAATATTGCATCGATCTATGTTATAAAGCTCCATGGGAAGTATGTTTTATTTTAAACGGTTTTGTTGAGGTATATGTGTGGTTGAACATTGAGGATGGTGTCCCCCAAGGGGCAGGGTTATGTAACAAACCTGCTGAAAATTCCATGTAATAAAAGTTAATAAAGGAGAAAATAATAACCACGGTTGATGGGACACTTATTCCAAGTTGAATGTTGGGAAAAACATCCTAGTGGGTGTTCATTTCGGTTAATATGGCTACGAAAATTGGCAAAGGTAATGGAAAAGGTTTTGGAAAGGAAAAATGACATTTTTGGAACATTTATTTATGAAAACAATGGAAATTAGGAGAAAAGGAAGGTGAAAGGTCACACGTTGCATGCGAGGAGGAAAATGAAGGAAAATGACGAAAATAGAGGTCTCATCAATAAAAAGGGTTATGAAGATCAATTGGTACCTTTTTGTCCATTTAGTTTTGGAGCTCTCTCATTATTATCTCTCTCTCTCTCACACTCTTAGACACTTAGAGTTTTCTTGGAGCACTTTGGCATTGGATCAAGAAAGGAAAAGAAGGCAAGAGGAAGGAAAGAGAAAGCAAGGAAGAGCATGATCCAATAGCTACAACAAGATTCTTTTCAAGTATTGATTTGCAAGTGTGATTTCCTTGGTATATTTGGCATGCATGGTATTGCATGTGGTTCTCTTCTATTATGGCATGGGTTTTTCCAGCTGTGATAGTGTTTTCAGCACAACCGTTCCATTTCTGGATATCTATGGAGTGATGGAGTTCTCATGTTTTGGTTGAGATGGATTGTTGGATGGATTTGAAGCTGTGTGGGGTGGATCTTCGAAATGATAGAACACATGGCCTAGTAACCCCTGAATTAGATTGTGGGTTGCGGTAAAACTGGATAGTGTATTGCCGCGGTTTAGGGCCTAGTGATTCAGTGTGGATTGCAGTAAAGCCTAAGAGGTGGGTGCTCTCCATCAGGCTTAGGAATCCCGAGTTGGTATATATGGTAAAGCCTGGGGACTATGTCTCGGTTTAGGTCCTAGTAATCCCTCTATTAGATTGTGGATTGCGGTAAAGCCTGAGAGACTAGGAGGCAAGAAATTTCCTCTCGGTGTAGATGGAGAAATCCAGTGGAATCCATGGTTGTTTTTCGCTAGTGATCGGGTGGAGCTCATGGTAAAGCCTGTTATGACATGTCCATTGTTTTGGCCTAGTGATCCGGTTTGGATTACGCTAAAGCTTGATTTCTATTGATGAGGGTGAGGTGGTTTATCCTTAGGATTCCCTCGTTGGTTCTTTCGCTTTGAGTCCCACATTCATGCTTGGAATATGACACGGGGGTGATTGGCTGAAGAGAGATTTGGCTTAGCCAATCTATGGTCGGGTGGAATGTGGTAGTCCCATCTCCAGTTGGTTTTACATTCATTACTGAGAAGTTAATTTCCTTGACATTTTATGTGTAAATGTACTAGTATATATGTGGACGCTATGGTTGTTGTATCCTTTATATTTTTGTTTTTATTATTCTGGTTATCAACATGTATTATGACAGTGATGATATATGCCTCTCCTCATGTTTTTATTTGTAAATGAATAAACAATGTATATATGACCAAATAGATGATACTGCAATTAATGATGTAAGGGAACAATTCTTCTTAGCGATTCTCATATTTAAGTATGATACCCCTATGCTCATATCTATTGTTTACACCTATAAAATACATGTTTGTGATATGTTTGATGAAATTATTATCATGGCTAGCAAGGGTCTAATCTAGGACTTGTCATGGTTTTTGCAAATTCATAATTGTTTCACTGTTTTATTTCACTTATGAAATTGTCATTGAGTTCTAGGCAATGACCTACACATTAGGCATGAAAAAGTATCTTAAATCCCATGAACATAGGAATAGGTCAGGGCAATTTAGTCCCTGGATGTAGGCATGTAGGCTTATACGTGCGTCCAGGGGTTAAGTGGGCTAAAAGCTCAGTCGGACCCAGGGGCCAGCTACCTAAGTGGTTGGGATGGTTTCTGGGAGTTCGGTTGATGATTTGGAAGGTCTGTATGATGTGTTTATGTCGGTTATACTTCTTTAAGGTCACCTAAGAGGTTGAATATGATAATAGTAGCCTCTTGTCACATGTTTACCCCAATTGGTCGGTTAACTGGGTAGATATGGGAGGAGGGTGTTACAAGTGTTTTCTCAATTTCCAATAATTGGTATTATAGCAGGTTCCTTCAGTGGCAATCTAACAATTGGAAGGTATATCTATATACGAGACATGGCTAGCTAGGATGGAATTTTCACTATGTAAGCTCCTATCTTCATTGGAACGAAATATACATTTGGAAGGTAAGAATGATGAATGTATTAATGTCCCTTAGTGTAGATGTTTGAGATGCAATGTTGAATGGGTATGAAAGCCACCTGCATTTATTCACAAAAATGACAAACTTGATTTTACTTATAATGCTAAAGCAATGAATCCAATCCTAATCAGATTAATTGAATCTAAATTTATTAAATTCATGCACTGCAACACATCCAAGGATATGTGGGATAAGTTACAGAATTGCTATGAAGGAGATAGCAAGGAAAATAAGGGCAAATTCCAAGTTTATAGAATGAAATTTGAATCACTGAAGATGAAGGAGGATGAGGTCATAGTGAAATTCCTTCTTCATGTAGATGGAACAGTTAACACTATATGAGGTGTTGTTGAAAATGTTAATGATTCCATAATAATTAAAAATGTTTTAAGATCTCTTCCTACCAAATTCAATTCCAAAGTATTATCTATTGAGGATATGCGAGATCTCAACACTTAAAAAAGGATCAACAACAAAGAGCATTAATTGCCTATGAAATGAGAACCGCAAAAGGTAGATCTACATCAAGGGAAGCAACCTTCAAAGCTGGTAAGAAGACCAAGAATTCAAGGAGACTCGAGCTATGGATATAATTAAGAAGAATCCAAATTTGTGAGAATATTGAAGAGAGGGTGCCACAAATACAAAGGTAAGTCTCCTTTCTAATGTTTCAATTGTGGAAAATTTGGTCACTATGCATCTAAAATCCCAGATAAGAAAGAATATAATGAATATGACAATAAAGAAAAGGATAAGTATAGGAGATTAAAGAAGGAAAGAAACTTAAAGAATAAGAGCTTATATAATCAAGATGATAGGGACTCCTTAAAGGACAAGGGTGAGAAACCTTCTAATGAAGAGAGAAAAAATGATTTCATGCTCATGGCTATAGAAACCAAAGATGAAGGGCAATATGATTATGAATTAAATGAAGATCAAATTATAGTAGATATGGAAGGAGAACTAGTTAATGCCTTAGAAGAAAAACGAGAAGAAAGGAGAGTTTTAGTGAAATATGAAAGATAGAGGGATGAAACGGTAAACTCATTGTTTCTTCCTCTAAAGGTGGAGTTCGAGGAAGCCAAGAAGATTAGAGACACTCTTTTAGCACAAATGAAAGAGAAATGGAAGGTATGTGAGAGGTTGGAGGAAGAAGTTGTCTCTATATGAAAAGACTAGAAAAGACCCAAGCTCAGCTCAACCAGAATCTAAGATTTGTTAAAGGATCGAATAAATTGGATGAAACCCTGAGTGTTTGGAGATTTCATCTCACTAAAAATGGTCTCAGTTATGTAGGAGAGACTAGCACCTAGAAAGTTGAAGGCAAAGAACCTAAAATCTATCTTGAAGTGCTCAAAGGATGTAATAGCTATGAAAACGAAAACATTCAACCACAACATTTGCAAAGAAGAGAAAATGGAAACAAGGTAAATGAGGACAATATTGGTAAAAATAGGTAACAACAAAGGAAGACAACCTACAACAATTTGAACGACCATGAAAATGACTTCAAAAATTAGCAGAGGAATTGTCTAGACAATCAACAAAGAATTAGAAGATTCTTCCCTCAAAGGCCATCTAATTCCAAGTATCGAAATTTGTTTTATGGTTATCATTATGCTTGCAAAATTTTTTGCCATAAGGCTATCCATTGTAGATCTTATCTCAAAGATAATTATTTTAAAAATGAATTTTATCAGTCCTAAAAGAATAGGGGAAACAAATATGAAAATCCTCATAGGAATATCTCAAGAAGGAACAATTATTTTTCCCTTTTATGAAATCATGTCAAATATTACAAGTGTCATAATTTTGGGCATAAGGAAATTGAATGTAAAGAAAACATAATCAAAACAACCCCTTAGACAAACCGAGTGCAAAAACCCATAACATGGAAAAATAAAAGAGCATAAAAGAAAGAGGAATGTGGAATTATCTTGTACACTCGGAATAAATCCAACCACTGGTACGTGGAAAATAGATGCTTCAAACATATGACTGATATTATGAGTACACTCTTGTCACTAAGAGAAGATAAGACAAGCAGTGTCACCTTTGGTAATGATGCACTAGGAAAAATCACGTGCAAAGGCACAATTAGCTTGGAAAATGGAAGAGGAAAGTCTCAGAGTGTTCTCTTTGGTGATGGACTCAAGGAAAAATTGTTGAGTGTGAGTTAGATCTATGACCAGGGGTATGTTGTGACCTTTCACTCCAAAATATGTAAAATTTAAATGGCAAAGACAGGGAAAATGGTAGCAAAAGCAGTGATAAATCCAAGTACTGTGTACATACGCAATGAGGAAAACAAGAACTGTTGCTTGGGAAGCTTGATGTGAGCTAGTTGTGGCATAGAAATTCAAGAAACTTAAACTTTTATCCTATAGTGAAGATTACAAAAAAGCAAGTTGTAAGGGACTTGTCAAAGATTTCAAATCCAAGCAACACAATATGAAAATCATGCCATATTGGAAAGCAAGTTCAAGTGCCCTTCAATATCAAGGAAAACTCATCAACTAGTGCTTTATATTTGCTTCACACATACTTATGTGGACCCTCACGAACTAAAACCCGAGGTGGAGAATGATATTTCTTGTTGATTATTGATGATTATACGAAGCTTACTTGGGTTGCGTTTTTAAAAAGATAAATTTGAAGCGCTTGATAAGTTAAATCTTTTCAAAGCCCTCACTAATAACCAAATTGACTGTGAAATAAAATGCCTAAGGTATGAGCAAAGTGGAGAGTTTACCTCAATTGAGTTTGGTGATTTTGCGAAGAACATGGAATAAGAAAACAATTCTCAATTGCAAACACCACACAACAAAATGGAGTGGTGGAAAGGCAAAACAGATTGATGCAACAAAGGGCTAGAGCAATGTTGGATGAGAGAAATTTTTCAAACATCTTTTCGGCTGAAGTTGTTCATACTATAGTTCACATTCTAAACAAAGCACACTTTAGGCCAAATAGCGACAAGACTCCCTACAAGTTGAGGTATGGAAAACCAACCTCAATTAAGCACTTTAAAGTTTTTAGCAACAATTTCTACATCAAGATTAATGATGAAAATTTGGGTAAGTTTGTTGCCAAATCTATTCAAGGCTTATTTCTAGAATATTCAACTAAGAGCACAGGTTATAGATGTTATAACAAAAGAGTGTGTAAGATTGTTGAAAATATTGATGTGAAAGTGGATAACTTTACCTCTCAAAAAGAAGCAACCAAAATATATCAGTCCAATCAATAGTGAATATGAGGATGAACAACATGATGAATCAAAAGAGGAAGAAGAAGAAGAGGCACTATGCTCTTATTCAAAAATCCCTTCGAGGCATGTACAAAAGGATCTCCCTAAAAATGAAATTGTTGGTGATAAGGAAGTTGGAATTCAAACTAAACGAAATTTGATAGGTACTTCTAGTCAATAACATATTACCATGCTATCTATGATTGAACCCAACAATTTTTCTCAGGCAAGTCAAGCATTGGGTAAATTCCATGAATGATGAATTAGATTAGATTAAGAAAAGTCAAATTTGGGAATTATTTCCAAGGTCAATACATAAAAATTTCATTAAATGGGTCTTGGGTCTTTAGGAACAATTTATATGTCGATGTACAAGTTATAAGGAACAAGGTCGAATTAGTGTGCAAAGGGTATGCCCAGGTTAAGGAGTAGACTTCGTAGAAATCTTTTCTCTAGTTGCTTGATTCAAGGTGATAAAAATGTTTTTAGCATTTTACTTTCATAATAAATTCAAAGTATATGATATGGACGTAAAATCAACTTTTCTAAATGGAGAACTTAAAGAGGAAGTATATATAGAGCAATATCAAGGGTTCTATTTGTCAGATAATCTAGATGATGTATGCAATCTCTAAAAGGACTTGTATGACCAAAGCAAGTACCAAGAGCATGGTATTCCATATCTGACAAATACTTATATCAACAAGGTGTCAAATGAGAGACAACTAATATAAATATGCACATCAAATATGAAAATGAAAATTTTGCAATCCTTATTAATTATGTCGATGACATAATTTTTTGAAGTGACATAGATTTGAAAAGCCAACAATTTGCAGCTGAAATGCAAGCTGAGTATAAAATGTACATTCTATGATAACACTTATTCTTCCTTGGTTTGTAGATAACACATCAGCTAGAGGAATCTTTATCTCCCAAATCAAGTACCTTAAGGAAATGCTAAAAAAGTTTGGGATGGAAGAGTGTTCACCTATTAACATTCCCATGGTCACTGGTTATAAGCTAAGTAAAGATGATGAACCACTTAAGGTTAATCAAACGATGTTAAAATCAATGATTGGAAACCTCCTATACCTAACATCCTCAAAGTCATATATAATGCAAGTTGTTGGTTTAGTAGTAAGATATCAATTAGCCTCTAAAATATTCATCTATTAGTTGAAAAAGGGATCTTAATATATTTAAAGGCCATAATGGACTTTGGTTTATGGTATCCCAAAGGTAAGCATTTTTCCTTAACTACATATATAGATGCTTATTGGGATGGCAGTGTAGATGATCAGAAGAGCACAAGTGGTGGTGTTTTCTTCCTAGGATATTGTTTGGGCTCTTGGTCAAGCAAAAAGTAGACATCAATCTCAATATCCAAAGTTGAATCCAAGTACATAATAGTTGATGCATGTTGCACTCAAATTCTTTGGATGACGCAAACATTGTAGGACATGAAGGTAATGTACAATGCACCGATTCCCATAGTGTGTTATAATATAAGTGCCATAATTTTATCCAAGAGCCTACTTCTTCACTTAAAAACCAAGCATATACATATGAAGTACCATTTTCTTAGAGAACATGTGATTGAGCATATTGTAAAATTCGAATGTATGTGAGCCAAGGAGCAGGTAGCTGAGATATTCACCAAGTGCCTTGCCCGAGAGTCCTTTGATTATTTAAGGCAAAAGTTGGGAGTGATGTATCCATCATATATTTGATAATTTACCTTCAAAAGGAATGAAGTGAGTTGTCCAATTTATTTAGGAATAATTGTATGCCAAGAGATTAGAGAGAAGATAAGTGAATAAGCTTAGGGTGAGCTATAAGATTAAGAGAAGTATCATTTATTTAGGGGGGGTCATTTTGCCAAGAAAGCTTCACGTATAGTCTTTGGTATGCACTGATACAACATTTGAAGGTCTGGTCTAAGTATTTATAGAATAGGCAAAAAAGAGGAGAGTAAGTAGACTGTGCAATTCGAGATATTCCTATTTTCCATCAATGTCAAAATGGGATAGTGAGTGTACATTGTAGAGGAAATTGGAATAGTAGTACTATCGAGAATAGTGAGCAAACATTAGCCTTTACATCTTGACAAGGGTCATTAAGCCCAAAACCATTAATGAGAAATGTTTGGTGTTGTTTTGTTGCCATCCACCAATTATAAATTTTTGGTGTTGTATTGTTCCATACATCAATACAAAATATTTGGTGTTGTGTTGTTGCCATCCATCAATGAGCAATTTTTGGTATTGTGTTGTTGCCATCAATGAAAAAGGGTGAGAATTTTGAGCATGCTAGCATATTTGTAACACCCTCTTCCCACATCTATCCAAGTAACCGACCAACTGGGGTAAACATGTGACGATATTCAACCTCCTAGATGACCTTAAGGAAGTGGAGCCGACAGAAATAAGACAAACACACCTTACAAAACATCAAAAACATCCCCAGGAGGTAACCCAACCTTCCAGACCCCTGGTCCCCGAGGGAGACTAAATTTTGGACCCTTTTGGACAATAGCCGCAGGCATGCCAAGGCAAGGTAGGGGCTGGAAACCTATAGTCGCAGGAACAACACAACAAGCATGCGACCAGGGCCCCAATTGATCAGTTCTGTGCTTGGACCTTCAGGATTTGTGCTACCTTTTCAGCCCGAGAGCCCAGGTCACTACTCAAAACTTCATGGAACTTTAGGAGATTATAAATAAAATTAAAACAAAGGTATAGAAGCAGTCACATCATCATGAACTCATATAGACCTATCCTAGCCATGACAAGCATTTTGTCAAACATGTCACAAACATTGAATCTACAGGTGTAAACAATAGATTTAAACATAGGGGTCTCATAATTATCTGAGAATCACTAAGAAGCATTTCTCCCTTACATCATAAGCTGCAATACAATCTATTTTACCATAGATAGATTATGCATTCATTTACAAGTAAAAACATGGGTGGATCCATACATCATCATTGATAAAATACATGCTTATAACTAGCATAATAACGACAGAAATATCATGGATACAACAATAATAGAATCCACATAATAACCAGTGCAATTATACTTCAAATACCAAAGGAATGAGCTTATCATTAATGAGTGTAAAAACCAACCGTAGATGAGACTTCCACGTTCCACGTAACCATAGATTGGCTGAGCTAAATCTCTCTTCAGCGAATCACCCCCGAGCCATATTCCAAGCATGAATGTGGGACTCAAACCAAAAAAGCCAACCAGGACATCTAGAGGCTAAACCACCTCACACTCATCAATCATAAACGGTGCTTTACCGTGATCTACACCCGATCACTAGGCTAACATAAGCATGGATATCACCTGATTCTCTCTGTCTAAACCGTGAGGAATTTTCTTGTCTCCTAGTCTCTCAGGATTTACCACAACCCACAGTCCGAATCAGGAGTCACTAGGCCCTACACCTAGACATACTCTCCAGGATTTACCATATATCCTATACCAGAGATTCCTAGGCCTAGATGGATAGAAAAACACCTCTCAGACTTTACCGCAATAAAAACTCGGATTACTAGGCCCTAAATCAAAGAAAACATGAATCGATTCCATAATCATTCAAAGATCCACCTCACTCAGCTTCAAATCCATTTGGTAATATAGCTAAACCAAACATGATAACTCCACAACACCATGGCTATCCGGAAGTGGGAAGGCTAGGTTGAATACACTGTCACACCTAGAAAAAACCCATGCCAAAATAACAAAGAACCACATGCAATACCATGCATACCAAATATAGCAAGGAAATCATACATTCAAATCAATACCTGCAAAGAATCCTATTGTAGCTGCTTGATTCCTGCTCCTCCTTGCTTGCTTCCTCATGCTTATTTATTTCTCTCCTTTCTTTCTCCAATGCTAAAGTGCTCCAAAAAATCTAAGTGTCCAAGAGTGAGTGAGAGAGAGAGAGAGAATAATGAGAGAGCTCCAAAAATGCACCGAATAATGGTACCAACTGATCCTCATAAGCCTTTTTTACAGAAAAGGCCTCTATTTTCTTCATTTTCCATTATTTTCCTTCAATTTCCTCCTCACATGCAACCTTTGGACCTTTCATCTCCCTTTTCTCCTAATTTCCATTATTTTAATAAATAAATGTGCCAAAATTCCATGTTGTATTTCCAAAGCCTTTTGCCTTTGTCAATTTCCTTAGCCATAATAAACCAAATTAACACCCATTAGGATGTTTACCCCAAAATTCAGCATGGAAATAGTGTCCCATCAAATGTGGTTATTATTTTTAACTTCATTACATGGAATTTTTATCGGGGTTGTTATAGAACCCTCCCCCTTGATGGACATCATCCTCGATGTTCAACCACACATATACCTCAGCAAAATTGCTGAAAAACAACCATACTGCCCATGGAGCTTTATAACATAGCTCAATACAGTATTTGAAATGATAACCCTGCTGAAAAGCAAACCAACATGACATGATAACAACATGAAAACTATAATAACATGACACCATACTGCTTATTGGAGCTTTATAACATACCTCATGGTGGTATTTACATCCATACACATATGTTCATATACCCGAACATCACATCAAAAAATATATCAAAACATCACCAAAACATATGCCAAACATATACCAACATCACACTAGAATTTCTTTGCCTCAACCGGAAAACAAGGAAGGATACATGGCCCGCATCTGATCCGTCATCTCCCATGTAGCTTCATCAGGCCCAAAGTGCTTCCATTGCACTTTAACTTGCTCAATTTCTCGGTTCTAGAGCATGAGAACCTTTTTCTGCAATATAGATTGAGGCTCCGACTAGAATTCTCCATCTGGTTCCTTTTGCAATACAAACTAACCAATCACATGATCAACATATTTAACATACTTCTTAAGAAAAGATATATGAAAAAAATCATGGACTTTCAGTGTGGAAGGAAGTGCAAGTCGATAGGCCACTGGTTTGATCCTCTTAATGATCCTGAAGGATCCACAAAACCATGGTGCCAACTTGGCACGTGATCTAATCCGTAAGGAGCTCTTCTTGGGCTTGATACATAAGCACACCTAATCCCCAACTTGAAAATCCTTGAACAACCTCTTCCTGTCTGCATAAATCTTCTGCTTATCATGTGCTCCCTTCAAGTTCTTCTTGATCACTTGCATTTATTATTCTATTTCTACTAACATCTCTGGTCCAATCAATACAGTGTTAATTAAATCACTCTAACTAATAGGAGTGTTGCAACTCCACCTATACATAGCCTCAAATGGACTCATCTTCAATGAATCATGGTACCCGTTGTTGTAAGCTAACTCTACCAGTGGAAGATATTCTTCCCACTTCTGGTGTTGATGCATCACATACATCCTCAACATATCCTCTAATATCATGTTGACCCTCCAAGTCTATCCATTTGTCTGCAGACGATAAGTTGTGTTGACGACCAACTCATTGGACAAACCTGCAAATAACTTCTTCCCAAACCTGGAAGTGAGCTTTACCTCCCTTTCTGACACAATTGTCTTTGGAACACCATGCAATATGATTATTTCTCTGATGAACACTTGTGCTACATCACTCATTGAGTATGTAGTCTTCATTGGAATGAAATGAGCAAGCTTTGTCAACCTGTCCACCACAACCATAATGGAATCATGTTGTATATCTGTCCTGGGAAAACCTATGATGAAGTTCGTGGAAATGACCTTCAATTTCCACTCTAGTATCACAATCGGTTGTAGCAGTCCACCTAGATGTTTACACTCTGCCTTAACCATATGAAAATCCAAACATCTGGCTAAAAACTCCGCCACATCCCTCTTTAGATTTAACCAAAAATAAAACCTCTTAATTTCAGTCAATGTCTTCTGGTATCCTGGGTGACCTGAGTATGGTTTCACATGAAACTCCCTCAAGATCACCTTCTTGAGCTCACTGCTATCTGGCACCTATATCCTATCTCTAAACATGACCAAGCCATTTGTTGCGAGACAATAGTCCAAATCTTGTACAACCCATACCAGTACCAACACCATTATATGTACCTGTACCAACACCAGTACATGTACCTGTACTTGTACATGTACCAACTCTTGTACCTGTACCTGTACTCTATTGCAACATGTGTACAGTCTCCATATACCTGTGATCCTGTTGACCTTCCTGCAATATCCTATTATGTAAGTCTTTCCCATAAGAGCTCATAGCTACTATGTGATTTACCTGTACACAATTGCTAAGAACATATGCGACCCTTTTCTCCTTTCCCTTTATGTACCTAATCTTGAAGTCAAACTCATTGATTGTAGCCAACCATATATCCTGTATGGCATTCTGATTTGGCTGGTCAAACAAGTACCTCAACCCAATGTGGTCACTCATCAATACAAACTACCTGCCAAGAAGATAATGTCTCCACATCTTCAGTGCATGTATGATCGTTGCTAGCTCAAGATCATGTGTTGGGTAGTTCTGCTCATGTTCATTTAGTTTTTGCGACTCATAGCATACCACTTGTCCATCCTGCATAAGGACCCCACAAAATCCTCTATTGCAAGCATCTGTACACACTAGAGACTCCTTATCTGGATCTACAATATTTAACACCGGAGCATGTGTCAACAATTGCTTAAGCTGCTCAAAACTAGCCTCGCACTCCTTTGTCTAGTCAAACTTCTTACCTTTCCTTTGCAATGATGTATAAGCAATATGTGATAAGTTCATGATGAACCTCCTATAGTAACCTGCCAATCCCATGAATGATATCACCTCATCTACGTTCTTAGGAGCCACCCACTCCATGATTGCCCTTATATTTAATGGATATACTGCAATTCCCTCCTTGGAGACAACATGTCCCAAGTAGTGTACCTCAATCTTGAAGAAATTTCATTCACGGAGATTAGCATACGACTGATGCTCTCTCAACAACCTCAACACTGCTACCAAATGCTCGACATGTTCTTCCTCATTTTTAGAATACACAAATATGTCATCAATGAAGACAATAAAAACTTATCCAAATAAAGACGCAACACATTTCTCATCAAATATTTAAATGTAGTTGGGGAATTAGTCAATCCGAATGGAACTACAACAAACTCATAATGCACGTACTTGATCCTAAATGTGGTCTTGTAGATGTCCTGCTCTTTGATGTGTACTTGATGATATCCCAATCTCAAGTCAATCTTAGAGATCGCTGTTGCCCCCTTTAGTTGATCAAACAAATCATATATCCTTAGTAATGGGTACCTGTTCTTAATGGTCACTTTTTCCAGCTGCATGTAGTCAATACACAATCTAAGAGGGTCATCATTATTCTTCACGAACAATACTGGTGCACCCCATGGTGATACACTTGGTCTAATGTACCCCTTTTCAAGCATTTCTTTCAACTGTAACTTTAACTATACCAACTTAGGTGTGCTCATCCTGTAAGGTGCTTTTGATGCTGGAGTTGCAATTGGTACCAACTCAATAGAAACGTCTACCTCCTTGTGAGGTGGAAACTCATAGAAATATACTGGAAACATATCCTAAAACTGCTGCAAAACTAGATACCGACTCAAAACATCTACATCTTCAAATTCCTTACCTTATTCACTGGAGATATGAACTGTAAATAGAACACACCCTTTCCTGCGACTATGCTTAGCCTGCATGGCTATCACCATTCTAACTAACATGTCCTTATTTCCTTGTAAAACTATTGGTTCCCCATTGTCATCCAAGCATTCAATAGCTTTGTCATAGAAATCTACTTTGGTCCAGTGAAGGTATAACCAATCCATACCCAATAACATATTGTATGAGCCCAATGCAAATACGTTCAATTGTGTTGCTATAGGCATACCAAGCTCTTACCAAATGGTGAACTCTTTTCTTCGTACCTATGGTCAACTACAATAACTAAGATTCTTCATGCATTTCCTTACTCAACCACACTTATCCACCAAGTCAGGACTAACATATCTATAATTAGATCCAAGGTCAATCAAAATAGAAATAACTTGATCACAAAGCTTAGCGTCCATCTCAATGATAGAAACCTGGTGATCTTCCTGCTTGTTGTCTATGGTTGCATAAATACGAGGAATGCTTTACCCAACATACCCAACAATATGCGCCTCATGTGCATGGTATATCTTAGGCCTACCTCCCTAATTTTGTGGACAATCTCTCTTAAGATGCTCCTCACCGCATGTCCAACACTCCAACCGTCCCATACCATTACCTCCATGTTGCTGTTGTGTCATATGTCCTTGTCCAGTAGCATTAAGCCTCTTATGCAGTGCTACATTTTCTTTCTCAACTACATTATAAGGCATTGCTCTTTTTGGTTTCCATTTACCTTTACCTTTGTCCTTCCATTTCCATCCTTGCTGAGACTCGTTCTTGCGCTATAACTCTTCATAACAATGCTTCAGCTTCCAAATGACTTCCTCAAGTGTATGGGGCTCATCATACTCAATATGATCTCTGAATGCTAATGGAAAACCACTGAAAAATCGTTGAACTTTAGCCTTCTCATCCTTAAGATATGGTACATACCTGAATAGCTCCAAGAACTTTATCGTGTACTCCTCATCTGTCATTGATCCCATCTTTAGCTCATCAAATTCTTTGGCCTTGCTATCGTAGTACCTCTCTGACAATTACTTCTTCCTGAAAATTCTTTTGAACTCATGCCAAATCAAGTCATCTATCGTGATGTGTCTAACTCGCTTCACATCTTCCCATCAGATGTTTTATTTACCTCTAACGCTGAAGATAACAATCTTAGCCTTCATGTTATTTGAGTACTCATGAAACTCAAAGAATTTCTTCATCCCAAGTATCCAAGCTTTTGCCTCTTCTGGTTTCTTCAAGTCTCCATCGAATGTAGGTGGCTTTGATTTCTTAAATTCATCTGACACGTATCCCTTATCACTCCTCCTGTAAGGATGATAGTGATGACGATCATGATGTCTATTCGAACCAGAGCTAGGAAGGTACTTGTACTCATCACCCCTCCTATCCAGAGTGTCCAACATCTTACCATCTCTCACTGTATCGACTCTATCTGACATGAGTCAACTAGGAGACCTACTGCTATATGCCCCATTAATTTTTTCCTCCTATCCATAGCTGATCCTAAGTGGCCCTTGTTTCTACAAATCTGACAATATCTTAAGAAGTATTGCATTAACCTCTGCTTGTTTCTCTTGTGCCTGTATGAGTATTTAATTGTCTTCCTTACAAATCCTTATTTCTTCCTTTAGCCTTCTCAATGTATCTTCCAAATCAGAAGAGTGCCCACCATGCTGCTCATATGTCTCATACCCTTGTAGTCTTTCATCTTTCTATCGATATTGATAATTCTCATGCAAGGCATAATATGTCATCTAAACAAAATGACAATAAACCAACCTACCTTATTGTGATTTGGGGAGGATACTTCCTGCAAGATCAACCATCAGCGTAATACATGTATCACTATGAGGAAAAGAACCTCTAGTGGAGGTTATAACAGAGGTTTTTAGTGTTATAAAATTGGCCAAAATTGTCAACAAAACATTTTCTACAACATCTGTTTTTGGTAACGGAGGTTTTGGCGGAGCTTCTAATGGAATTTCAACACAACTAAAAAAACTAGGTAGCTGAAGGTTATTATGGATGCTTTTCTCATCGATGCGTTATTCAGGTCTCAATGCACTGGTGCAAACCTACAAAGCACCGAGACATAAAAAAAAGGACGCCCCAGGACATTTAGAAACGTCTCGGTGCGTATCATCCAGACGGTCGACCCAAGGCTGTTGAAGGTGCATGCACTGGGATGTAAAGGTCTAAAACCGCACCAGGCGCACTGTAGGTGATACAACACACCAGGGTGTTCTAATTGGTATTGGGATTTGTGCGGTTCCCATAGGACGTATCAACACAACAGTTTGTAGTATTATAGAAACACACCGATGCATAGTATCGCACAGATGCACCAATTATTCTAATTCATATTGGTATTTGTGCGGTGCCCATAGGTCGTACAAACGCACCGGTGAGCAGTCTCACATAAATGCACCGATGCGCATTATCGCACAAACGCACCGAGAGTTATAATTATTATTGGTATTTGTGCGGTGCCCATAGGTCGTAGGAATGCACCAGTGCGCTGTATCATACAAACACACCGGTGTACAGTAACTGACACACACCGATGTTCATTTTGTATTTTTTAGAAACATTGACCTCTGACAGTGCAATTATTGTGATTTTTTAAAATTTATTATTCATCAAAAGTCGACACATATTTTATAACAATATTCATATCAATTAAATTTTTATTAGTGCATTTGAATGTGATGTTTGGATTAACTTGTTATATCATATCATAATTATTGTGATTTTTTAAAATTCATTATTCATCAAAAGATGACACATATCTTATAACAGTATTCATATCAATTAAATTTTTATTAGTGCATTTGAATGTGATGTTTGGATTAATTTGTTATATCATATCATCACATTTCACAACTCTTCATTATAATATTTAATCATCCATATATTTAATCAGTGGTGCTACATTTCACAACGACAATGGAGAACGCAATAGAATAAATTAAATCATATATATATATATATATATATATATATATATATATATATATATGACACTCTTTGTCATACAAAATGGGACAGTTATTGGTATCCCTTTGTCTTTCAATTGGGACACTATGTCTATTACATTAAACAAAATGTCTAATTTCACAGAAAAATATTTCAAAAAATACAACGCCTTGATTTGATATCCAAACATAATGATCATCATTCTTTGCTTGAAATGTTGTCACTACTCAAGCTACTTCCATGACTCGGGTTATTTTGAAGAATGTTTTGTTCACGATGTTGATTATTTTCTTCTTCTTCACCTTCCATTTACAAACATAAAAATAAAATGTAATGAGTGTATATACATTGGTGAGAATAATGAAAATTTCAATATTAAATTAAATACATCAATGTAAATTGAAAAGAAATGACGTACCATAGCAACAATTGACTCATGAACTATACACATTATTTCAAAACCAAATTTCATGCCATCTTTCCAGATTTTATCTGTTGGCGTAGTTCCATACTTTGTTTCCTGCAAGTTTTATGCCCCATAAAAAATCATATATTTAATATAAAAGAATTTTTTATTCTATTAATTATAGACTGAGCTAAGTAAAACAAGATCGATAGATGCTTACAAATTCCACAATTAATTTTTGATATGCCAACATATACTCACAACCCATATTTAACCCAATTTCAGTCAATTTGTTTGATGGTTCTTCTTTATATGTTAGCACCCGTTTGAAGACATTCAATGATGATTGTTGTAAAACAACTTAAAATATAGAAAAATGAAATATAGTTAAGTTGTTATAAGGTTGTAACAATTACTCACAAACTTAGATATCAACCCTTTTCTTCCTTGTCATCTTGTTTTTTGTGCTGAGTGGGTTCCATTTTATTTTCTTTTCTACAAGAAAATACTTGAAAATTAATATTTAATGCTAAATTGTTTATTTATTGTACCTAATCGAAAAATTCAATGATTACATATTACATTTGAAGCACTTTTTTGTTGAGATGGCTCCTCCTGCAATGGAAATTTGTCCATTTCTTTGACCATCTCCTTGTACACCTTTTTGGACATTCCTATTGGCATATTTCTGATATCAGCTCATTCATCTTTTGAGATTTTCATAATCTTCCTGAAAATGTAACACGACAATAAACTATTTAATTTCTATATTGATATATGAAAAGTAAATATAACAAAAGTGATATTTATAAACAATTCTAGAAAAACATTTGAAGGAATATTACTTTTTTCATTCCTTCTTTTTTGTTGTTGTACGTTTTTGTTATTAAAAGTCTGACATGTCTCATTGACCAATTCTCTGGAAACTCTTCCTGTAGTTTAGATAAAATTTCGTTCTTGGAATCATTGGATTGATTTTTGTATTGTAAGTGGAAAGAACGTCTATACATTCATTCTACTAGATCCCTCAAACTTTTGTAAAAGTTTGTTGCCCTTTTGTTAACATCCAACACCACTCCAGATGAGTTAAGGAGAAATTCATTTTCATTTTCATGTTCTACTTTTTCTTTTCTTTTCTTAGAACAATATTCCTTTTCTGAGTTGTTGGTCCTTGTAGAAAATTAAACATATGTGAATTAATAGCTTGTTTGAAGCATGTTATCTAATAGTTTTCAGTATATTATTAATGAAAATTAAAAGAAGAAACTCATATTGGATTGATAGTATTTGTTCATTCACCTGATTCATTCTTTTGCAATTTTTCCATCAAGATTTTACGCTCTTCTGGTCCTAGATAAAAAATAATCTTATCGAACTTCGTCATTTTGTGGCTCTGCAAGATACGTAGTAAACAATACATATTAGTATAACTTACATATAGTTCAAAAATAATATTTTTTGTAAATAATTTACAAAAAAATTGTCTTTTTTTTTTCTTTTCTTGATGTGCTATAATTATTTTTGTTACTTGATCTCTTGTCAGCCATTTCTTTATCAATATGCAACATGTACCATATCATTCATTAATATATTTTATAAATAAATCATCAAATTTTCAGGTAAAAAAATAAATATCAAGAAACTGGTGAGCCTTTAATGCTGTACGCATCGACGTTGGTGCATCGTGTTCTTATAAAGCACCGCCAAAACAGTATAAAACACCGTACGGTGCTCTATGTCAACAAGGAGCACCGGTGCGTTATACGTTAACCATCGCACAAATTAACATAGAAAAATTAGTAAAAATCCTCTAGTGTTAGTTTTTGCAGCATATGGTGTCGTGGAGGGGGCGGTGCACCCTATTCTCATAAACGCACTGCGCAAACAAGGGACCACCATATGATGCTCTATGTCAACAAGGAGTCCCGGTGCGTTATATGTTAAATGGTGCACCAATTAACACATAAAATAAAAAAAATGTTTTTTTTCTAAACAATACGTTCGCGGTGCTTTTATCTAAAATTTTTTTTTTCTAAACAGTATGGCGCATAGATTAAAAAAAAATATGTTATTTTTTTATTAAACAGTACAACACACCGGTGTGCTAGTAAAATTTCAGTTTTTTTTTTTAAATTCACTCAAGGGCCGAAATGGATTGGGATCCGACTATGCAAGTCGTCCCGTGGGTTAAATGTCATAGGCCTATATATATATCAATACAAACCCTATAAATCTAAAACGAAAAGCCCTATTTCTAAAATCACAGAAACAAGAAGCAAGGGCATAAACAAAAAGAATGAAGGGTTTAGGGTAAAAGGGATTTTTATTTTTATTTTGGTTGAAAATGAATAGTAAATTTAAAGTTTTTACTTACTGCATAAAAAATACTATAGAAAATGTAAGAAAAACAATAAAATTTAATCACGAGATCGTTTGAAATACTACGCTACATGGTTTGAATCACTAGAGGTTTGGAATTCTGATTGTCTGAATAGTTATGTTCGAAAGTATTTCGCTGCTCCACAGTGCTCTTGTGCTCTCTTGCTTTAGGTATGTCTCGTGCAAATCTTTGGCTGATTTTTTTTGCAAAAATAGTGAAATAATGAAAAGTGTTTAGTATTTAAAGAATTTTTTTATGAAATTAGATTTTCGAAAATATTTTTCCGCCCATTTTTCAATTTACCATTTTTTTTTTCACTTAAAAAAAATAAAATTGCGATTTTTTAATTTGCGGCTATTCGTCATCGGTGCGTCAATTAATAACACGACATCGGTGCTTCAGTTAATAACATGGCACCGGTGCGCAGTAACTAAAAACATACCGGTGCAATTATATGTACATTAGCACCAATAACAATAAATCCATTTTTAAGGCACTGAAAATACTTTTAGGTGTGTACACCAAAATTTATTATTGATTTTGCTCAAATGCAGGGAGAAAATATCATAATTATATCGAATGGATAATTCTTCAAAATCCAGCTCGTTCCATAATATTTCTCAAAATCCATCGTGGAGTTATCCCTATCCATCTCGATATGTAATATTTACTTCAGATTTTATTTATATTTTCATTATCTAATTGAATTTATGTTTTTTATCCATATCAACTAGCTTAATAAAATTTATAATGTATACAAATTTGTAGGTTCATGCAGATGCAAAATCGAGTTCAGATGCACAAAATATTAAAACAACTCCAAAATGTCGGAAGCTCTTATCAAGAACACCATACTGCAAGGTGCATTTGGTAGATGAAAATGGACAGATGCTTCACCCTGCCAATTGTAACAATATTGCATCTTCTAGCCACAAACCCAGGACAATGATGGTAATAATAATTGTTTGGTAAATTAATGTAATTATTTCAACGTCAGGAAAATTAATCATGCATTGTCAACGTTCTTACTAATTGATATCATAGATTTTCTACTAATCATGTTCAAATATATTTTTTGAAATTATTAGGATTCTAGTGATGATGAGCAACCTACCTATCATCTTCCATCTCACCCCGCGACAATTTAAAATCGAGAGAAGGCTGAATTAAGAGAAAAAATTGGAGAGGAACGATACCAAGAATGGTTGAATCAACCACCGATTCAATTCCCACTACGTCCAGATTCACCAATTAGGAATGACTATAACAATAGTAGTTCTTCACAAGCTAGCAATAGAGGCAATAAAATAGAGGTTGGTATGGATTATTACTTAAGGGATACAAATTCCATGGAGACAATGTTGTTAGATGCATTCCAAAACGATGATCAGTTAGGGGATGGTGCTCATATCGTTGACACCTTTTTCGAAAGCCTTAAATTTGCTTCCACCACCCCTCTCTTTGGACTCGGCGGTTAGTCAAAGTCTACCCAGTTGGGGACAACGATGTTATTGTAGAACTTGAAAGCAAAGTTTGGCTTGTTTTTTTTTTTACAAGAACGGTTATGAGATTATATTAGAAAGTGGCCAAACGCCATCCGAGATTACAATCTGTCGGGCCTAGCCCTTGGTCTTTCTGCCTTGATCTGATCGTAGATCCCAAGTTTTGGGGATCCATCATTTGTACACGTGACTAGGAAGTCTATCTGTGTTATTTTTCCTAGCTTATACAAACACACAAACTGATGTAAAATGAGTCGAAAAAACATTACAACTTTATGGAATAGAGTCCCACTCCTCAGTTTCTTCAACCAGAAGGGAGCCTTCTGAAAGCAACACCGCCTTGTTGGCTTCTGAATCTGCCTCTTTATTGTTTTCTCTCAAGACATGGAGGAAGCTTACAGTTCTAAAAGCCTTCGCCATGTTTCGAATTCTTAAGATCGCTCTGGACAGTCTAAGATCTGTAGGAGAAGAGTCCTCCACTAGAATTTTGATGATAGACTGAGAATCTCCTATAACACTTAGATCTGTAATCCCGGTGTGCTTTGCTTGCTTAAGGCCCTGCAGAAGTGCCAAGGATTCAGCTTGAATGCTGGTTGAATGCCCAAGGCCCCAAGCGTACCTAATCTCAGTAATGCCCTCCTTGTTCTTTATAATTCCTCCTGCCCCGGCCAAACCGGGATTGCCTTTCGCAGCCCCATCGAAGAATAAGCAGTGTCGGGCTTGTCTGGTGAGCAATTCTAAGAGTTCTTGCTTGCTTCCTCTGAATTGCCACTCTTTTATGCTTTTTTGCTGTCTTGTTTCTCCAGAGAAATGAAGACCCAACGAGGCAGCCCAATCTAGATCCTTTTGATTTAAATTGGCTTCCGATAACTGTTCACCCAAATTTTCTTTCCAGAGGTTTTTTACTTTGATGGAGATGAGCTGAGGATTTAGTTTTTCATCTCTAAAAACTCTTCTGTTTCTCTCAAGCCAGATTTTCCAGCAGATGAATTTTGGCAAGGAGAACCATGCTGCTTTAAATCTTTCGTTTTTTGGAAGCGTTCTTGGATAACTGCTGTGCCAATTAGCAAATAGGTCTGAAATATGTACAGGTAGATTGAACTCTGTTTTCCCAAAATTCAGGAGGATCTGCCATACTGCTCTAGAAAATTTGCATTCCAGAATGATATGTTGGGCACTCTCTTCAGTTTCACTGCATAGGTGACATCTGGATGGGCCTTGGAAGCCCTTTTTCTTCAGTTTATCATCGGTTAAGATTGCTCTGTGGCATAGTAACCAGCAGAAGATGTCGACCTTAGGCAGAGTTTTATGGTGCCACAGCCCCTTCCATACAGCTGGGTCCGGGGCGACATAAGGGCGTTCCTGCAAACAATGGTATCCCTGCGCTACTGTATAAGAGCCTGATCCGGATCCCCACCCCCGTGCGTCATGTTTGCCTGTGCGAAGGGGTGATTTACCATGTAGCATAGATAGTAATCGCTGACGGGCCTGCGTAAGCTCTGGAGGCACAGGAGGTATGCGCCAACGCTGCCAGGTTCTGTCGGCCCACTGTGATATGTCTCACAGTGATTTGAACCCAACGCGATCCAACCACAGTCTCAGCTCATGAAGATCGTTATTCGATGCTAAGGGAGGGTGTTGCATTATACTGTCTTCCCAGATCTTAATGTTTTTACCGTTGTCCGGAATCCAGAACGCTCTTTCTTTGATTAGAGCCACTGCTTTGTAACAACGTTTGACAAAATGCGATCCTGTTGTGGGAAGGGGATTATCCAGGGACCGTTTTCTGTTTCCCCTGAGATATTTTTTCCAGAGGGCTCTTTGTGCCCAGCCTGGGTGAGGAGCGATGATTCGCCAGAAGAGCTTGGCCCCCATGGCGATATTCTGAGAGCAGAGGTCTTTGATGTTAAGGCCGCCTTCCATCAACGGCTTACAAACTTTCTCCCAACTTAGCAACGAAATTTTTCTATCATTGAGTTTGCCACCTTTCCAGAAAAACTTGCGGATGTGGGCTTCCATTTTCTTTATGATGCCAGTGGGTGCTAAGAGCACAGAGAATTGGAATATGGGAAGACTGCTTAAAACAGATTTGATAAGAACAAGTTTGCCTGCGAGGTTTAGCCATGAGAAACCCCAGATTTGGAATTTTGCCTTGAATTTGTCCAGAAGAGGGGTCCAATCTTTGCTACGAACCAGAGTGCGAAAGATGGGCAGACCCAAGTATATAAAGGAGGACCAGCTGAGGGTGGCAACAAAGCCCAGAATCCTGGAGATGGCAGAGAGAGTGTGAGTAGAAATGTTCCAGCAGTAGGCTTTACATTTTCCTATGTTTAAGCTGCTTCCTGTAGCATCACTAAAATCATCTAGAACCTCCTTAAACCTTATGGCGGAGCGAGCTGTGGCAGCCCCCAACAGAAGGGTATCATCTGCGAAAAGAGTATGATTTACATTTTTCACACCTCTGGCTATACTTAGCCCCAAAATTTCCTGATCTTCCAATTTCTGATCTAGGAAGAAGCTGAGGGCAGAGACTTGAAGAACGAAGAGCAGCGAAGAGAGGGGAAAACCTTGCCTGAGCCCTCTTGATGCTTTGAAGAAGCCAACTGCTCTCCCATTCACCAAGGGGGCAATCCATGGGTCAGCAATACTAGCTCGAATCCAATTTACAAACCCAGTCCCGAAACCAAACTTTTGCAAAACTTCCCAAAGGAAACTTTGCCTGACACGGTCGAAGGCATTTGCCAGGTCTAATTTGATAACCATACCCTTTTCTTTGCGGAGTTGACTCGAGTGGATAGCCTCTTGCACCAGGATGTAGTTATCGACAATCTGTCTCCCCTGAACAAAACCTCCTTGATTCTCAGGTATGATCACTGGAAGGATGCCTGCTAGCCTGTTTGCAATTACCTTTGTGATTAATTTGTACCCAATGTTGCAGAGAGAGATTGGGCGAAATCTATTAAATTCTTTTGCACCCTTTTCCTTGGGAATGAGGGCAAGAAAGGCAGAGATAGTGCTGCCCCCAATTTTTTGGCAATTTTGAGATTTCAGGATCATCTTAAAGAGATCTTTCTCAACAATCTGCCAGCAAGATTGGAGGAATCTGGCTGTGAAGCCATCCGGGCCTGGGGCTTTTTCAGGCTCCATACTATCTAGGGCTTCTTTTATTTCTTGGATGGAGATCTTCTTTTCAAGCTGCTGGTTGATAAGAGGGGAGATTCTAGGGGGTATCACCTCCAGAAATTTGGATTTTGGATCAGTCTCTCCCTCTTCTTTATACAGGTTTTGGAAATGATTGTAGGCTGCCTTCTTTATGCTCTCAAAATCTTTATGGATCAGATTGCCATCTTTGATTTCTGCTATAGAATTAAAGCTTTTCCTTGCTTGGGCTTGTTTATGGAAGAAGGCAGAATTTATATCTCCCGCTTTAAGCCATAAGCTCCTAGATTTCTGCCTCCAATGCTCTTCTTCTGATAGGCAGGCTTTGTGATAGATTTGTTGCAGCTCCTCCTCCTTGTCTAAAACTTCTTTAGTGATTTCTACATCCTCACTTTGAATTTGATGTTGTTTAAGAATATCTTGGGCCTGCTTTCTTTCGTTTGCAGGAGTGGGAAGACCTTTGGCCCATGTTTTTAGAGCAGCTTTTAATCTTCTGAGTTTTTCTTCCCAGATGAAGAAGGGAGAACCCTTCACTGGTAGATTCCAGCTTTCTTGAACCAAGTTCATAAACTCTGGCTCTTTAACCCAAAGAGCATTGAACCTAAATGGAATGGGACCAAGATCTTTGTGACCTGTCATCTCTAACAAAATAGGCTTATGATCTGAAACACTACATGGGAGGATGTGCAGTCTGGATTCTAAACCAAGCAAAAGAAAGGAACTCTGTACCAAGCATCTATCAAGTTTAGCAGCAATATGACCAGGGCCTATTCTCTTATTGGTCTAGGTGTACTTACCGTTATCTGGAGGGGTATCGAGAAGATCCCAGTCCTGCATGAGGTCTTCCACCCACTCCCTTGCTGGGTCCCTTACGATTGTACCTCCTCGCATTTCATCCGTGCGTAGGGTGAGATTTAGGTCCCCTGCAATGATGATGTTTCCCAGGTTCTCAGTCTCTGCCAGCTGTCTGATGGATTCCCAGCATTCCTTTTTCTCCCCTGTGTTATTAGGGGCGTAGACATTGAACAGGCAGATAGTCTCCCTTGAATCTACAGAGTGTAGCTTCAAGAATAACCAATGGCTATTGTGTGCCTCTGTGACCAGGCTAAATTTGAGTGGGTTCCAGAGAGAACCCAATCCCCCAGAGGCACCCCTTGATGATACTGCTAGCCCGCTACTTCCCTTCCAGAACTTTTTGCTGATTTGAAGGAACTCTTTGTCCTCCATTTTGGTCTCCTGGATCAGAACGATGTCCGGGGTTTCTCTTCTAATGAGGCTTCTTACTGCTTCTTCTTTTACTTTACTCCCCAATCCTCTGCAATTCCAGGAGATGGTCTTCATCATTTATTTCTTTGGTGAGGGGCTCCTCTGGAGCCAGGAGCTTGATTTTTAACCGGCTTCGAGTTCTTGCCAAGGAGTTTTTCTAGCGTAGGCTGACTGCCCTGCAGCTTGTCTTTGTAAGTTTCCTGATCTCTCTTTTCTCTTGCAGATTTCCGGCCCCTTGCAGATCTTCTAACTGATGTCTACGTATCTCCTATTTCTCCCTCTTCCTCAGACTCCTCTGAGTCATGTTCCTCCTCGGAGGCTTCTGTCTGCTTTTCCTTGTTCCTTGCCATGATACTCTCTTCAGGTCTTGTTCCTGCTGAGGTCGATTTTTCTGCTGATTTGTCAGGTCTTTCCTCTTCCCTGGGAATTTCTTCCGCAGAGCTTAGGATCTCGAACTTATTTTCTTGGCTTCTTGACGAGGATACGTTTTGGGCAGCGGCAGGTTGAGATCCTTGTGCCCCTGATTTCTTGTGATTTATCTTTGATCTCTTTACTTGGTTCCATCCTTCCTCCTTTCCTTTTTTTGCTTCGCCTGTGTTCGGGCATCCTCTAGCAAAATGGCCATAGATGTGGCATTTGCGGCATTTGAACGGGAGCTGCTCGTAATCCAGCACTTGAAGATGTGTCCAGCTACCCACCTTTATTTTGATGGCCTCAGGAAGGCCCACTTCTAGGTCTACCTCGACGCAGATACGGGCGCAATCATATTGATCGTTGTTATTGGCTCTGTCTATGAACTTGCCCAATGTGTTGCCTATGTGTTTAAGGGAATCCCAGTTCCAGCAGTGAACCGGTAGGTTAGGGAGCCGAACCCAAACAGGAACTGCCGATGGAACATCCACAGCTGGATCAAAGTCTGGGGTCCATTTATTTAGGTATAGGCCCTGTGGTCCCATGAAATAGGGCCCGTTCCTGAAGATCAGGTCTTTATCCTCCTTGGTATTGAATTCAAACAGGAAGTAGCCTCTTCCAAGAAAATATGAAGTGACTTTGTTCTTGATCAGCGGGATCCAATTCCTGGCAACCCAGCTTTCAGTTGATTTAGGAGAGGGCCAGAGACCCGTGAATTGGCCGACCAGGGCGCGATCTGCAAGAGATAAGGCGACCTGGATCGGCCCCTCCGGAGGTAGGGCTACCTCCGGCACATCGTCGAGCTTTTTAACAAACTTAGAGACGTCAATTTTCTTCCTCTTGGGTAGTGAAGCAATCAAGGAAGAGAAGGCGGCAGAGGCATCTGGAGGAGAAGGCAGAGAGGGCCCTTGTGGCGATCCTTGGATCTCCATAGTCAGCAGAGAGGATCAGTAACTCATCCGACCAGCTTCCGACAAGAGGCGAGGCATCTCCGAGACTGAGCAGCTGAAAAAAGCAGGGGCAGATCAGAAGTACAGCTGAGAGTCTGAGGAGCAGATCTGGATGCCCATCAACGGGATCTGTAGGCAGATCCGATCAGATCCAACCAGTATCGAGGCCTCCGGGGTCGAGAGGGCCGAAGTAGCAACAAGAAAGGCCGTGGGGGCTTCTCTCTGGCTCTGTCTGCTAAGGACGCAGTCAATCCTCGGTGAAGACCGTGAAGCAGATCGAGTAGGCGCTGATCTAAAGCCAGCAACGACAGATCCGTGCTGATCCAATCTGGATCGAAGCCTCTAGGGCCGAGAGGGCCGAAGCACCTGCAAAAGAGGGCAGCGCTCTGTTTCGGCCTGCGCAGCGCATGCAATCCCAAAGTTTGGCTTGTTGAATGCATGTTTCTCGGAAATTTTGAGGTAAGTTACCATAAATTCCCCCCTTATATAATTTGAGAAATATAATCACACAATGAACATTACAAATGGTCAATTTTATGAACGCTAATAATTATATCGACATTAATGTACATTTAATATTTTCCATGATCGCCAACTACAGGTAATTTAAAGATAAGGTTCTTTCGAGTGCTAATGTCTTGCCCGGTAGCTGCAAAGAGGCAAATAAATTGTTGAAAATGTTGGGTGTTGAGTACATATCGTATAATGCATGTCCGAATAATTGTATTCTATATAGAGGAGAATATGCAGACAAAGAGATATGTCTGAAATGTGGGCATGACAGGTATGATAAATTAAAAAAGAAGGGTAAATCACGTGGTCCTCCTTTCAAGATATTGAGGCATGTGCCTATATCCCAAGGATTCAAAGGCTCTCTTGTTGCAAAGAATTAGCTATGTTGCACGAATGGCATGCCTCACACAGAAGTGAGTTGGGAGTTATGTGAATCCCAATTGATTCAATAGCCATGAAGCATATAGAGGATACATGACCCGAAAAATTCAATGATGAAGTATGAAGTCTACGAATCAACATAGCCATGGATGGCGTCAACCCATATTCCCTCCAGAACACAAACTATTCTGTTTGTCATGTAGTAGTAATCAATAATATTTTCCCCCATGGTTGTCCGTGAAGAATGAACATCTTATGTTGGCTCTCATAGTCCCTAGTAGAAGACAGGTGAAGAATATGGATGTCTACTTAAAACCACTAGTAGATGAATTGAAGGAATTATGGGATGGGATAAATGTATACGATGTATCAGGACCCATCGTAACATAGAGGAGTTTTACGTTGTATGGCATATGTACTTACACGACACATGATTATCTAGGATTAGGAGTTTGCTCTAGTAAATTACATGTTTATTGATTTGTTTATATACGTAAAAATATTCTTTCACATATTAGTTATTTAATTCGTTTTAATTGTTCTGATCTTCATGATATTATTTAACGTGCCATGCATATAAATTGTATACAATAATATCGCAGGTCTTGTAATAAAAGGTTATTTTGGATGTAAATGATGTGGACCTTCTCTGAAAGCTAGATGGTCCAACGACCTATGAAAGATAGTATATGAATGCTCCAGGGTATTCCTCCCAGAAGAACACCCTTACAGAAGAGCAACATCTGCTTTCAGTGGTAGACAAGAGAGAACCCAAAGGCCTCCAATAACGACACCAACTGAATCCCTTAGAGCATATGAGAGAGAGAAGGAGAAGGAGTTCATAGAAATGTTCGATTCAAATGGGGAGCCTATGTTTGATGATCCATAATTCTTCGACACCTATGTTGAGAAATTTCCCATTGGGACGAAAAGGAAATCTATCTTTTATAACCTTTCATATTGGGAGCATCTTAAGATAACCCACTTATTAGATCTCGTGCATATATTTTAAAATGTTTCATCTTATTTATGGAGGTACATATCATCAAAAAAAAGTGACACATTGGCTGTTAGGAAAGATCGTATTACTTCAAAAACTAAAAAGAAACATTGGCCAAGGCGATTAGAAAGTACATGATCAGAGGTAGGTGCTGGTCCCTCTAATTCATGGTGTTTGAAATAAGGTGATGTCCCATGGATTTTTAAAAAAGATGATATTTATTTGGCAAAGGAAGCTATATTGGGTGTGAGGGTGCCATCTTCATATGGGTCTTCACTATAGCGTTGCTTCACCATGGATGACCATTTGTCGGGGTTGAAATCACATGACCATTTGAATCTTCTAAGAGTACGTATAATGTCAAAATCATGATTTTATTATTTGTTATATTAATAGATTTTATCCCATGCATGGATCATAAAACATAACTAATTTTGTATATTATTGCACGCGTTTATAACTTTGTAGTGTCATTATCCTTTTTTCGTGTGTGGGTGTTTGAAACATGAATTCCCCCAAGACCTAGGACGTGCCATATCTAAATTATCTGCATTTTTACGTTGGATCACGTCAAGGGAGATTCATGTGGCTAGAATTCCATGGTGGCGTCAAGAGATAGTTGAGATTCTTTGTATGTTTGAGAAGGAACTGCCGATGAGTTTCATGGACTTGCAGGTTCATCCTCTAATCCACCTGGTAGATGAGGTTGAATTAATTGGGGTGGTTTTTTGTCATTGGATGTTCTTCTTAGAGAGGTACATGAAGAAATTGAAAGGTTTTTTTTGACGAGGGAAAAATCAAAGGGGTCTATGGCAGAGGGGTACATATCGTATGAGTCTTTCTATTATGCCAGTGGATACATCAAGTAAATCGACAATAGACCAGGTGCGGTGATTTGGGACGATGAAAGGGATGAAGACAAAAGATAAGGGGAGTTGTTCCAAACGAATGGAAAAAATCGCTTGATAAAGAGTAAGCGACTTATAATTTTTCAAATTTACACAAAGTAAATATTCATGTTGAACTTCGATATAATGTATATTTTGATCTCTATGTACGATATAATGTAGGTTTGATTTCATCAACGAATGCAGAAATTGAAGCAATCAATAAATTCATTCTTTACAATTCCGAAGCGACACAACCGTGGGTCGCATTGTACGAACAAAAAAGGATGTAATGGGATAGTGACAAGAAATAATTCAGACGGTTGAATGGTAGAAGTGTGCCTTATCCCGATCATCTAAAACAAAATATGCCAAAAATATGCCCCAACAGTTGGGTTGTTGACTAAGTCAGAGAGAAAAATGGTGCAACCGGTCGTTACCCACGTGATGAAGAGGATGCACTAAACATAGGGATTAGGTGCACCAACTCGGTAATAATCTATTTAATTTATATGTACATTTGAAACTTAATAATGCACATTTCAAAAGTAATTACAACTATATTTCATATTTTAATTGCTGGGTTATTATAAGACACATGACACTATGAATTTTTAAAATTTTTTATAGGTGCATTTGTTCCCATCTACGCGGGCATATGGACACCATTTTCACATAGAAAATGTCAATGATGGACACGTGACACAAGAATGTGGAGTGGAAGTCGAGTTCGATCAATCTAGTCGATCTAGCCGCCATGATCAAAGCTTAGTACGAGGGACGTTAGATTATGTCGGAAAGATACAAGAGATCATTGAAGTGGATTTATCTTCTTTCCAATGTGTTATTTTTAGGTGCAAGTGGTGGGACACCTTTGATTGGAATAATGTAAAGGAAGATCGCGATAGTAGACTGATATGTATCAATTTTAGAAAGATGTGGGGTGAAGCTAAGGAGCCCTATGTTTTCCCCAAACACTGCAACCAGGTGTTTTTTTACCCAGATGTGTTGGATAGGGATTGGTGGTTCGTATTGTGACATGACCCTAGATCAAAACATATTTTTTAGAACAATAGTGTTATCATGCCAAGCAAGCTAGAAGATAATGCGGGTGATCATGAGAACTGAGAGTGGTATGGTACATGTGTTATTTCATCATTTATACTTTTTAAGATGGATTGTTATAAAGAAGAGGACTTAATTACCTTATAACTTATAAGACTCTTTTTTTTTTAAACATTATAATATGTATTTTGAATTAATTGGTAATTTGCATTGTGTTAATGTTAAAATAAATATTTCACCTGATAATTTGCAATTATGTTGATCTCAAAAACAATGGCATACTATATAAAGTTCTTTTTTTTTGTATGTAAGATCATAATAAAATAATGATAATTCTAAAGTACATGAATTTATTTGTATTATTTTATATATTTTATTATGATACAAAAATTCATATTATTCTAAATTTATTATTTTACAATTATTTACAATTTTACAAATTTAAAAAATTTAAATTTTTTAATAAAATCATTTCACAATAATACAATTAAATTTTACAAATATTTTACATACAATTATAGTTAAAATTAGAATTAGAATTACAATTTTACAATTTCACATACAATTACAATTTTAGAATTTTGCATACAATTACAATTAGAATTAGAATTTTACAATTTCACATACAATTACAATTACAACTAAAATTTTAGAATTTACATACAATTACAATTACAATTTTAGAATTTTACAAAAAATTTACAATTACAATTACAATTTCACAATTTTACATATATACCATTACAATTACAATTTTAGAATTTTACATACAATTACAATTACAATTTTACAATTACAATCATTTCACATTAATACAATTAAAATTTTACAAATATTCTATATACAATTACAATTAAAATTAGAATTAGAATTACAATTACAATTTTACAATTTCACATACAATTACAATTACAATATTTACAATTATAATTTTAGAATTTTACATACAATTACAATCATTTCACATTAATACAATTAAAATTTTACAAATATTTTACATACAATTAGAATTATAATTAGAACTACAATTACAATTTCACATACAATTACAATTAAAATTAAAATTAAAATTAAAATTACAATTACAATTACAATTTTAGAATTTTACATACAATTAGAATTAGAATTAGAATTTTACAATTTTACATATATACAATTACAATTACAATAATTTCACAATAAATTAAATATTAGAATTACAATTAAAATTTTAAAAATATTTTACATACAACTACAATTACAATTTTACAATTTTACATACAATTAAAATTAAAATTTCAATTACAATCATGACATAATATTTAATAAATATCATGATTTAATATTAAAAATAAACATCACGATTATGATAACCATTGTACAAACATCATATGCGATTAAAAAACATATTCAAATTCGCTAACAAAACACAAGCATTGTATAACATCAACATAACACAAACATCAAATATACATCTCATGTCAAATAACTGTTATCACATACACATGTATCTGCATGTTGCACATTAAATGAACATATCTAACATGACCTAATAATATACACATCATGATGATCACCAACATGTAAATTAAGTACAACTGCAACATGAACATAAAATACATGGACCATATATATATATATATATATATATATATATATATATAATGTAAAAAATATACAACTGTAATATAAATGTCAAATATCAACTGGTGGTACATCATCAATAGTAGTACTAGTCGAGGCCTGCTCAGTCAATGGTCCAGCCTCGACAAGCTTAGATAGATGCTGATCATCACGTGCATGTTGATATGGTGGTGTCTCATGCTAATGATGATCAAATTCCAGCTGCTCATGATGACTCGACATGGATGGTCTAGCCTGCTCATGATCATGAGTACTACTGGATGCTGATCGTGATGACTCAACGTGAATGGTCCAGCCTACTCATGATCATGAATGCTGGATGTTGCGGGCTGAGAAGGCCGACTTGACGTGGATGGTCTAGCCTGCTCATGATCATGATTGCTAGTCGATGATGCAGGTTGCTCATCTTCGGCGCGAGGTGAACGATGATCACTCCCCTGATCGTGATCATCAATTGATGCGTCGTTGCTCGATTGTCGACATACTACGTCTCAACCACGCCTATGTCTAAGGGCCCTCCTTAACTGTGTCACTAAGCTGGTAGCTCCTACGACATGCCGCATCAGGGTCAACATGTCATGTGGCATGCCTCTACACATCTATACCATCCTAACATCGACCCGTATCTCTCTCATAGAGGCGGGCCTAACTTCCCCCTCCACAAGCAGTCCACAAAGTTGGTTGCCAAAATCCATCCTAAATCTAGTGTCAGGCCTACGCCTCACACCAGCCAATACCTGCGCAACATGAGGACCATGTCTGTCTGCACCGGCCTGATCCTCGGCATCTGCCATCTCTTGATCATCATCAGGATCTACACCTAGATCATTTGGCGGAAATCACATCTCATCGCCATAAAATAACCCAATGTATGTAAAATATATATAACTACACAACAATAATTAGACAATTTAATTAAAGAGTTTAAGAATTTTTTTTTAAAGAACATGTTAGAATAGATTTAAAGAAAACAATAATATTACCTCTATCACCCAGCGGCTCATCATTTGTGAAGAGGATGTTGGCACACCTCGCCAATCCAAACCAACATACGGACAGGGGACCAGAACGAAGGGATGCTCATTAACACTAGCTAGCAACTCCAATGCATCATGTGATATCCTCGTGGAAAACTTTGACTCGCCCCTCTTGGGCATCATCCATCTCCACATATGCATCCGTACATGTAGCATCGGCCTATGAGGCTGTTGAACCAAAGTAGACCTCGTCTCTGGAAACCTCTCAAAAAATAAACAAAATAGCTCTGAAGCAAAAGGGAAGTTCACCATCCCTTGTGCCTGAGCACGACATCTATCTAAAGCTATACAAAACTGCTACAAAAAAATGGTATACCACCTCACAAGTTGTGGCACCTGTAATAAAGAATCAACATAAAATAGAAGCGGGAAACTAACGCATTTCCCATCGTTGGTATGGTGTGAAATGGTCGAAATTAGTAGTGAGAGTCACCTCACCTCCTCTGCACCAAATGAAGCAATATGTAATCGACCACCAGAGACCTGAAAATCTGCAAGAGACAATATACCCACGCTAATGTATCTCTCGGAGTACACCAACTGACTCCCTGCAACATAGCCATAGAGGATGTCTGGGAACGAGGGAAAATCCACCCCTCTCCTTAATAGGCCAGTAATGAAATATATGTCCTCCTGAGTGCGCGCGTACCACTGGTTAGGACCATCCTGGAAAGCCTATCGGTGGGCATTCCATCTGTGGATAAGTTGTCACAAAAACCCACCATGGCCCTTTAGGGATGTAGCTTCCTCATAGAACTTGAGGAGGCCTATCTCCCTTAGGAGCGCTTGGGTGGCTGCTGTAATAGGGTTAGGGTACATTTTTCTCTCCCTCTCTCATGCCTCCCACAGGCGAACCACGTTATACTGGTTCGCTTGTTGTTGCTATTGTTCCCTCTCTTCTCTCCTTTGACATCACTATGAACAAATTCGGGAGGGCGGTGTGCTATGAAACTAATCACCTCGGGGTGGATAGTTTTTCAGTGCACTGCCCTCTTGGCATTGTTACACGGATAACGGTGTGGTGGTATAACTGACCGCACCGTTGATAATGTACCGGTATCAGGAGGGTGGTGCGTTGACAAAGCTATATGCCCTGAGGCGTATAGTTTAGGAAGCACACCTCCCTCCTGACATCACTACATAGTCAATGATGTGGTCGTTTACATGACCGTACCATTGAATATTTCCAATTCAGGAGGGAAATGCACTGACAAAAATACCTGCCTCGGGGCACATATTTCCATCAACGCATCGCATTCCCGCAATTCGACATGTTCAACGGTGCGGCCGGGTAACCTACCACACCACAATATTTTTAATTTAAAAAATGTTGAATGTTGCAACAAGAAACATTGAAAGTGGCATTCGGAAACATCATTCCTTGATCCTAGTGAAAAATAAGCACCTACACTAGGTGGGGCCCACACAAGCTATTTTTAGGTGTATGTCTATTTTTAGAATGGTGAGCATATTATAAAATTAGCAGGATTTTGATTCTAGATGGTTGAGAAAATTATATATTTAGATGAATTTCTATATTTAGGAGATGGGCGAAGTCTATTTATAGATCGCTAATCTAAAAATAGAATGCATGTTGATTATTATTAGCCCTTAATGATAATCAGATAATAAATAATAACTTATTTTCTTGGAGCACTTGATTTTAGTTAACTGAAGTGGCAAACCAGTTAGCTGAAGGAAGTACGAGTTGGAAGGTTGGTTGGTGACTCATGCATGATGGAATTCGTTGTAACTGAGTGTGACACAATTGTTACAGAGTTGGAAGACTAGTTATGGGAGTTGCTATTTAGTTTAGCTTGGTTAAGTGAGTTAAAATCAGTTGTGCTAGTTGTAACTAAAGATACACTAGTGAAAGATGAGTGAATTAATTATTTAATTAGTTCACAAGTACTGTCTTACTTGCAACTGAAGAAATACAACATTTAACTACTTGCATGTCAGATCCAGTGGAGAGATAGGTGAAAGGGTGTGTTTGACTATCAGTTGTGACTATAGTGGAGCATTCAATACATCCACACACACATTGGAGATGCTTATGAGGATTCCACAGTCAAGGAAGGAGGTAATCATTCATTTAGAGGTTCTTCTTCAATAGGGATTGCGCAGTGGAGGCTGGTTGCCAGGGGGCACGAAATTGGTGCATAGATATACAGATTTCTGCATGACAATGTGAGACGATTGTATATTGTACTGAGAGCTCTATGAGTTGAGCTTTGTATGAGATTGTTTCATGATTCCATGAAATATATAATATATGATAGTTGGGGTTTTTATATTTAATCTTTCCCGATAAAACATCTTGTTATGTGCGCTTGATTTTTCTTCATATGTTTTGCAATTGGCTATTTAATTTCCGAAAGAAATGAGTAGAAGGATTATGTATTTAACAGTGGATTTAATTGTTAGATCAGGGGAGTTTGGTAATATACATGTTACTATGTTATAAATTTTCTACATGGTATTAGAGCAGTGTTAATCACTGGAGATTGCAATATTGAGGCGGTGTTGAGTTTTGTGCTGTTGGAAAAATTCAAATTTGCTGCAATAATTTCTTAGTGGGACAGTTGAGTAAACATTGAAATGGCTTTCAATGGGTTGCGATTGGAGTATGCACTCGAGGGTAGATCTAACTACATAGCCTGGAAGGATAGGATGGAGGGGTGCTTGAAGATAATGGCTTAAAGTAATTCATCAACAGTGATGTTCCTAAGCCCACTTCGACGGATGTTGCATTACTTGACGCATGGCAAAAGAAAGTAGCAAGGGTGAGGATGATTTCGTTGGAAGGTGTGAGGGACCATATTGTCTCAAGACTACATGGGAAAGCCACTCCATTTTCAATGTGGAAGGCTTTGACGGATCTTTTCCAAAGTAGCAGTGACCATAGGAAATTGGCGTTGAAGGATAAACTAAGAAAAATCAAGATGGAGAAGAATGACACTATTCCGATATACTTAACAAATTTTTTCCAATGTAGGGATGAGATTGGGAGTGCAGGAGTAAGTGTTGTTGATGTTGTTTTGGTGAGTTTGGCTCTCTTGGGACTTCCTAAGAGTTGGCACAGTTATCAAGACTCTGTCAACGGACTGGAAAAACTTGGGAACTACTGTGGTCAGAACTAATACAGGAGGAGTTCAGGCGGAACACCAGGGATGGCTCTTCATCAATGCATGATGATGAAGAGGATTGTGCTTTGGATGCCAAGGCGAAGAAGAAGAAGGGGAAGAAATTCCATTCAAAATTTGAGGTCGGTGAAGATGGCAAGGAGCACAACATGTCCAAAGTGAAGTGTTTTCACTGTCACGAGTACAGACATATTGTTACAAATTGTCCACATAAGAAGAAGAACAAGATGGTTGTTGGAGCTATAGCTGGTGAGGCTCTTGCCTCGCAATTTGAGCTTGATTTCTCATTGATTGCATGCAGGGAAAATTTTAGGGGAGAATTTTAGCACAAGGGCGAAATTTAAGGGATTTTAGATTTTAGAGGGGCGAATTTTTTATATAAAACCTCTTTTGTATAGTTTTATATAATTAGCCCCAAAATTATTTTAAAAATAATTAGTTATTATGATTTAGCCCAAAAAAATAAGGGCGCATAAAACCTGAAAAGTTGGTTTCACCTCCACATTTACTAATTTGGACGGGTTTGGGTTGTATTCGCCCCCGATTTATTAGATTGGAGGGTTTTCGAATGGCATTCGCCCCCAATATCTAGTATGGCTGTAGGTAAAGCTTGCCCCCAATATCCAGTATGGCAGGGTAAAGCTTGCCTGTGTTGGTTGGGCTGCACATGTCAACATAATGGTGGCAGAGGGCCTGCACAAACCCCAAATATCTGAGCAATGGGTTTCAACCGTGTTCACTTGACTTGGTCCCTCTTCATGTTCACAGATTCTTCCCTTGGCGCCATGATAATTAGGAAATTCTCGAGAAAACTGAACCTCTCGGATGTCGAGGTAGGGGTTGCTACAAATAACTTGGATCTTCTTGATTTTCCTGTCATTGAAGTATATAAAAGAGTAGTTTCGAGCTTAGGCACAAGTGGGGTTATGGATATCCTCGATAATCATATCAACAAGTCAGGTTGGTGCTGCAGCAATATAGATTTCAATGGGTTCTTTGGAGATAGGGATTTTGATCCAGATACCTGGATTAAACGCCTAATTTCAGTAGCTTCAATGTTTAATGGAACTGATAATGTTGTGGGGATGAGCCTGAGAAACGAATTGTGAGGTTCAAAGCAAAACCAGAACGATTGGTTCACATTCATGCAGAAAGGAGCCGAGGAAGTACAAAGAACAAACCCTAAAGTGCTCGTTATAGTCTTAGGCTTAAGCATGACAGTATAAGATCAGGCGTCGACTAGGTAATGATCCCCTGTGCTGTGCTGCCTACCTACAGTGTGCGGCCGCTCAAGGTCGCGGGTTCAAGGATTCAAATCGGACATGTGGATGTATTAGAGTCGGGTGCCTCCACCAGGACTGTGCTCAATTTTGGGTCTGAAGCTCGGAATAAAATACAACTTGGAGGGGATAGCAATCTGAGCATTTTGAAGGTTAGGGAAGCATTAATTTTAATGTGGTTTAACATCTTCGTTATTCGTGAAGTACTAAAATGGGAAATATACATGAAAGCTACTAATTACAATTTGTGAAAACCTCCATCATGTGAATTGTTTTTGAACATAGCTTAGTTTATATCATCCTGGGTCTGTCTTACGCAAAATTAATTGCAACTGTATATCAAAAATATACCTCTTTTCAACTGAAGTGTTGTCGATCCCAGTTATTGTTTTTAATCTGTTATAGTACTTATGGTTGAGTTCAGTCTAAATGTTCATTTTGGTCATAATTTTTTTATCTAGAATGTATCATGGCTTGGGCTAGATTCTCTGACAGCTGGATTTGGACATCCATTATTTTGTCATTCACAGTTATTTATTGATATGAAGTGTACCTCTTTTCCAATGATTTGTGTCAGTGTGTTTAATACAGTGTTTGATACATGCAACATTTTGGTTTTATTTGAATTTATTTTCTACCGATCAAGTTACCAAGCACTGTTTTTACTTCCTAGGGGATCTTAGTGATTTCCTTTGTCTTTGTTTGTTTAAGAAATATTTTATTTTCAAATTTTTTTGCTTTGTACTTCAAGGCATTCTTTTGCTTTTTTGATGGCAGGATACTCTTTTTTGCTTCGAGGCAGTCCTTAGATATATTTTTTTAATTGTTTTGTTTCGGGAAGGGGCTATATGGTTTTTACTTCAAGGCTTTCTTTGGAAATGTGGAATGTATCATTTTCACTCGTTTCTTTGTTGTAGTTTATTGTGTATCTTGAATTCTGTTAGAGTTTCAGGCGGGCTGTGAAAGTGATAAGAATATGATTTCTTTTATACTTGTTCTTGGGGGAAGCTCTTATTCCTTCATGAAGGCTCTTGTGTTGATGTTCTCTTGTTTTCAAAGAAAATGTTAGTCTAAAGGTAATTTACTAGACAATTTATTTGTTGAATATTGAAATCAACAGGTTTTGTTCAATGTAGGTTAATACTGTTTGGTAGAGTTTTCTTTGTGATATATCAGTATGCTGCAATAATGAAATTTTTATCTAGTTAGAGTGGCTTTAGTATATATAATTATTGTATGATTCTTCTATGTGTTTTGGGGATGGGAATGATTTCAGGTGCCTTTTTGGTATTTGTATAGGAAAATTTTGCTCCCTGAAATAATTAATGTGGAAGTGGTTTCCATGGTTTTGTTAAACTCCAGGTGGTGATTTAAAATTTATGATTTCTTTGAAGAATGGTTTTCTGAGAGATCAGACATAGTATAATGGGTCATTTCTTTCCTTTGAATACCAACAGGGTAGTGTCATACATTTTATTGCCAGAGTGCAGGGTGTCCCTCGGCTGACTGCGAAAGCGTAGGGAAAGCTTAAGGCAGGTTGACTGAAAAAAAAATAGGCTAGAGTATCCTTTAGCTAACTACGATAAGGTGGGATGTTCTTTTGGCTGGCAGCAAATGTGTGGGGTGTTCTACCCTTCCTTTGATTTCCAAAGTGTGGGTTGTGCTTCTGATGGCTGTCAATGTGTAGGGTGTTCTACAAAGGAACTGGTATTTTGCAGTCTTGTTTGTTAGGTAGTTTGTCATTTTTATTTTATCTAGAAGTACTGAAAAATATTGTAAATCATCAAGTTAGAAAAGATGATCTGGATGCTCATCATTAATTTCAAGTGTTGCTATTTTTCATTCTTACCTGAAGATTTGTTTTTAAGTCTGTGGTGCCCTTAAGTTACCATGAAAGTCTAGGGTGCTCTTCCTTTGACTATCAAGATGTAGGTTGTGCTTCGATTGGATGTCATGGTGTAGGGTGATGTAAGGTGTCCTACAAGGAATTGGTTGTTTGGAATTTCATTTTTCAAGTAGTTTATTACATTATTTAATATTCGTGTATATTGTCTAGTGAGAAAAAATGATTTGGAATGTCATGATTCGATCTTTAGTATTGCTATAATTATTTGCTGAAGATTTGTTTTTGTTTTGAGACAATTGTTGAGAAAGTTGTAGAAGTCAGTAGTTAGTGAAAATGTATCCTTTAAAAGGATGTGTCCCACAGTCTGCTGAGTCAAAGGAATTCTAACTTTTGCTTATTTCCGTAATTGATAGTTGCAGTAGGAGTTAGTGGTATCTTTTTGATATTCGAGAACACTTTTTTGAGAATCATGATTTTGCCTTTGACATGTATGTCTGATGTGGGAGCACGGAAGTGTGTCATTGGAGTTCTTGTTTTAAAATTTCTCTGACTAGAGTGTTTCATACAAATTCATTGTAATTATCTCTTGTTGTAGTCGTTAAAGCATAGTTTGTTGACTGTAGTTAGACAGGGCATGATTGATATCTCTAATCACATCAATATCAATGATGTCTGATGTTATTATTGTTAGGCTTATTTCCAGACCATGGTATTTTGTATAATTTCCTTTCTGGAATAGTTACGCAAATTGGGTCAAGTACAAGTGGGTGCACCATTTCACTTAGATGCCGATGGAAGCTTCAATGATTAATCCTTCGATCCAGGCATGGCTGTCTTTTCACCATGTGACTTTTTCTTCAATCACATGTATTTTGGCCATTTTGATGCTTTTTGATCTTGTTTTGTTGGGTTGTTTCATGATTACAGAATATTAAAAAAGGTTCCATGTATGGAATTTTTCTTTTTGTCCACTTGTCTAATGGAAATTTTGATGCTCTTTATCTTGTCTTATTTTTATTTATACACAAATCCATGTGTGGATTGCAGCAAATACATCTTAAAAAAAGTTTCTTGAGCCCTCTTATCAAAATATGTCATACTATAACTGATTGATAACACATTCCTTCTTAACTGTGCAATGCCAATCCATTTAGCTCTAAGGAATAGGAGAGAGCTTGCTTTAGCCATTGATTTTTATATCTACCAATCTTAATTTACACTTTTCATTAGCATACAATTCCACATTTTTATTGAGATCACAGAGAACATGGAAATTTGCTATTGTAGAGAACCCTTCTGCAGCTTTCCTAATTCTTTTCATAAGACATTCTAATATTTAGTTCGTCGCAGAGGAGCCCTGCACCAAATGTTGAATAAGGAGGCAATCTCCCAAAACAGTGATAGAATCCCTTGGTAGAGGGCATAAGTTTCAGCTTGGTTGTTTGTCATGCATCCTAATACTTGAGAACAACTTTCTTGGGGCCATTGAGCACCTTTCACCCTCTTGCCACCTCTTCTTTGTTCTTGTCTTGTTTGGTATGCTTTTTTTAATGTTTTTCTGTTTCATGGTTTTATAGAATGGTTTTTTTTTTATGTTTTTTGTTTCATGGTTTTATTGAATGGTTGTCTCTTCACTTTAAGGCTCTTTTTGGACTCTTTTTCTTATTTGATTATTGTAGGATCCCATTGTTTCATGGCATTGAATTTGTTTATGCATTCAAAAACTTGTAAAATCAGCCTTGTCTAGAATTGTATCATAAAATTGCAGCCAAAAAACCCAAAATATCTATTGGTTAGATTGTGCCTTAGAAAAAGTGTAAAAAGTGTTGCATTCATTGATGCTATTCTTTGATTGGATTAACATGAGTTATGTTTTTTGATTATTAATAGGAAAGATCTGTGTTACTTTTATTGACAGAAATATTTGAAAGTGATGTGATTTTTAATAGAAGGATCTGAATCTGATGTGATTTTCATGGACATTTTTTATTTCCTTTTTACAGGTAGACTTGTCTTTGCACCCAAAGAATGGGTGCAAACTAATGCACCAGAAATGCCATCCAAATATTTTGTTATCAAGGTCAATGCAAGTTGCACATGGTCAGCCTGCATTTTATGCATCTGATTTTGAAAAATTAGATAAAAATCAAGAAAATTGAGATCAAGCCATCTGGTGTCTTGCAGATCATTTATTTGTGACTAAATACTGTTTATTTGATTTGAGAAAATTTTGGGAATTGACTACTTAAATTTTGTTGAGAGGGTCTCTTTTGGTATTTTCTGTGCTGCTTAACATTATACTTCAATTGGATATTTGAATTTATGGATATGCGTACTTAACTAGTTGTCTTCCATCTAAATTTAAGATCATGCCATATAGTTAATATAAAATGCCAAATTATGCAATGCAAGGAATGCTTGTTTGCTTACGATGATTTGTTATTCTCTTGGATATTGGACAATGTGTGGTAACTGGTTAGGTCACTAGACATCAAGAGATTTTGTAGGCAGCACATTTTACTTTGCAGTGTGGTGTGTTGTACCGTTGTTTCTGTGCACATTTGTGATTGCTTTTGATGGTTGTCTTGGGAAGCCAAGGATCACTTCACATTCATGAAATTCTAAAAGAGATTGGATTCATCTTCGACCACATTGGATAACGTTACATTGTGAACTGGTGATTTGGATCTCTGTATTAGTTAATTAAGAAGTGTGTAATTAGTGGTCTTCCATCTAAAATTATGATCATGAAATATAGTTAATATAAAATTCCAAATTATGATATGCAAGGAATGCTTGTTTGCTTATGATGATTTGTTATTCTCTTGGATATTGGACAATGTGTGGCAATTGGTTAGGTCACCGGACATCTAGAGATTTTGTAGGCAGCACATTTTACTTCGCAGTGTGGTGTGCTTTTCTGTTGTTTTTGTACACATTTGTGATTGCTTTTGATGGTTGTCTTGGGAAGCCAAGGATCATCACTTCACATTCTTGAAATTCTAAAAGAGATTGGATTCATCTTTGACCACATTGGATAACGTTACATTGTGAACTAGTGATTGGATCTCCGTATTGGTTAATTAAGAAGTGTGTATGATGGATATGTTGATTTTCTTGATTCAATTGGTATGAGAATACTGGTGATTTTGATCTCCTTATTGGTTAATTGAGATGTATGAGAATATTGGTGATTTTGATCTCCTTATTGGTTAATTGAGAAGTTTGTGTGTGTGTATGATGGATATGTTGATTTGCTTGCTTCAATTGTTATGGATTTTCACCAATGAAATGTGGAGTATTTATCTAGGTGCCAGTCTCCCTATAAGCTAAGATGTTAAAGAAACATTAAATGATGGTCAAACTCAAGGTTCTGTTAGTGAAATAGATTTTAATCTTTTGATTAAGCTAAGATGTTAAAGAAATGCTAAATGATGGTCAAACAAAGAGTTTTGTTAGTGAAATAGATTTTATAGATTTTAATCTTTTGAAAGTATATAGCATAGCATCACACTGTATTTTCGCGAAATAGATTTCAGACCCTTCTATCAAAAATCACAAAATATTGTTAATCTGTCGGCTAGACTTAAACTATTACAAAATATTACAAAATTTCACCAAAATTGCTACCAGGGGACCCTCCTCCAATAGGCCCCCAACACAATCTTGTGACTCGTCCCGAGTCACAGTGACGGGGAGTCTTCATTTTGGCTTGGAGCTGCTTGATGGCAGCGACAAATGTTGGCATGACGTGCTGTTGCGTTTTGCGCAATTTCGACCAACTTTTGGGAAGTCGGTTCTTCAGTAGTTGCAGTGACACTATCCAAAGTTTGGTTCAACTGCTTGATTGCTACGTCTAAGTCCTGCGAGAGCTTGAGCGCTTCCTCCGCCCATGGCTTCAAATGATTGCTAAGGACCTGCTTCTTATGGCGGAGCTCCTCGGTTTCATATCTTAGAGTGTGGCTGGTACGAAGACGTGTTAGGCATTGAGCTGCTACAAGGGTTGGCATGGTAGCTTCCATTTGTTCAAAGTCCTGCTCTTTCTAGCGCAACTCCTGGTTGAACTTTCAGAGGAGGGTATCGCGTTGCACCGTGGACCAAAGTCCCATAGTGGTATCTAGCAGCTTGGAGCCCTTGGCGATATGTGCTGAAATACTGCTTGTTGCTTCCTTTACTAGCGCGGCTTGCTGGGCGCACACCTCAGGAGGGGTTTGAAGCTGCAGCTTGGTTTGCAGCGTGAAAATTTGTTGTTCCAGGTCTACTTTGACGGCTTGCACTTCTGTCTTGGATGCCTTCAATGCAACCACCAAACCCTCAACCTTGGCCTGCGACATAATAGAGGTAGGGATTACTTCTGGCATGTCTTCACATAACCTGTCGATCATGTGCTCTAACTTTTCTTGCTGTGCAACTGCCACGATCTGTCCTGCTTGAGCTTGGGCGGATTCGACAACTTTGGCAGCAATTGTCTGCTCAACCTCACTTAGCTGATGTTGTGCCCAAACTTCTCTATTCTGGAGCTTGGCAAAGACGAACAAGTGGAGTGTGTAGCTGCCCACTCGTTATTTTTGCGACGTCGAGGCTAAATTTTGCACATGCTTGGAATTGGGCACACAGGGCTGGCGGTTCAATCATCAATGTCGCACAAGGGAAGGGGAAAATCCTGCTCTTAGTGGCTGTGATGACGATTGTCAGTGGCAGGCTCGCTTGAATCGACTTTGCCTGGGTCATGCTCACTTGAAGGGTATTTTCTTTGAGATGGAGCACCTGCAACTTGGACTACAAAGCCTCTAGTGCGACCTTTTTCTAATCTTCCAGAGTAGTCCATCGATCCTCGGAGGCATTAGCAACGACATCTGCGATCTTGTCCATATCTTCTTTTGTCAATGTCAAGTTCGCTTCTTCGTCGGTTTTGTCGGCCTTGCACTTCTTTCGCTGCCCTTTGGGAGGCTCGCCAGTGCGCTTCGTTCCGCGTGGAGACTCTGCACTCTCCCCACCAACTCCAACCTCCACATCACGCTGAGGTTCTTGCTTCGCTCCCTTGGTGGCATCCTTGGGGGTTTCCTTGGTAGTTGTTTTCTTAGTGGAGTGCACTTTCATCTCCTTCGATGTGCTGCATCTTTTCCAGAAGTGCTCATTGTGAGTGGGGCAGCGAATTAGAGTCCAAGTTTCGATGCAGGTAGCCATGTTGCAACGCGCTGGTCGATCTTCGCCCTGGTGGCCATATACAGGAGATTGTACCACACAAGATCTTTTCTTGCCCTGATTTGCACATTGTGCATGGTGACATGAAAGTCAACGATGCACTTGTACTTTTCGTACACCGCAGGCGATAAGCACGACTTGGAATGTATTGTCGCTACTAGCGCATGATTGAATAGCACCCAGAACACTTTGTTTTCCTCAATGCGCTTTGAATCCTTGGAGTCCCACAGGTTCTCATAATGTGCTCTTTCATCGACATTGGGCTCGAGCTTAGGGAGCACCGCATCATCAGGTGTCTCCCATGCGATTAGGGCGATCAAAAATAATAGCCAGGAGTAGCAGAAGGACTTTCCCTGTTCCTGCACCTCACACACGTTGTCCAAAAACTCTTCATAGAGGTACTGCCACCGGTTGTAGTAGACCCCCTTCTCACACCGTCCTTCCAATTGAATCACATAGGTGGTTTGCTGATGCCCTACACTTGCACACATCTTACAGGCAAGCAGCAGAGTGCCCGTGCGCACTCCCAGGTCAGCAATGGGCTCTACTATGAATTTGCGCTTGTTGCGGTCGACCTTGTATTTTTCCTGAACTTCATCTGCCACCTTCTGTTCATATTTATTTCTGAATCCCTTCATGGGATGGGGCCCCTTCATGGGTAGGGTGGTGATCCTATGAATAAACACAATGTCAATTGAGATGCAGCCTTGGATACATAAGCATCCATCATGGATTAGCGCAAGCAACTGGCACACGACCAAGCTGGTGATATCATATCACCCAAAATGGGGGATGCGTAGCAAATTCAAAATCCCTGAGGCCTCCAGCTTGCGCGCCCATGGCATTGGTTCCACCTTCGGTACACCGTCATATAGTACTCATTCGAGGTACAATTTTATGGCCAGATTCGATAGGTGTCTTCGTTGGCTTAAGTCATGGTCATTAAACTTAATGGATGGAAGACTTCCAAATATGTCCCCGATGAAAGGGACCTCCTATGGGACCAGCGACATCTGAAGATATTCACAGACAACGTCAACATTATTTGGGGTGCGCATCATTGGCTCTCTTGGCTTAACATATGTTGGCAGCCATGAGAGCAGAGCCACCAGCATAGCTTCTTCTTGGGCTGTCATAGGGCGCTTCAAAGGAATGGGTGAGCGCGCTTGAGGCACTTGCTAAGGGGAATGCACAATCCTTGGGGAGGTGCGTGGCTTCATCGAGGCCCACTTCGTGGCTTTCCCCTTCCCCTTCTCCTCCCCTTGTTCCTTGCCTTTTTTCCTTCCCCTTTCCCTTTCCCATCGCCGGTGTGGACACAACCTCTTCTACGTCGAGAGTTACTTCAAACACATCCTCATACCCAATTTCAGCAGAGGCCGGAACGAGTGACGACTCGACGGGGTTAGAGGTAGTCATTATTTCTCGGAATATGAATTCGGGGTTGCTGTTGCTTCAAGGCAGTCCTTAGATATATATTTTTTAATTGTTTTGTTTCGGGGAGGGGCTATATGCTTTTTACTTCAAGGCATTCTTTGGTAATGTGGAATGTATCATTTTCACTCGTTTCTTTGTTGTAGTTTATTGTGTATCTTGAATTCTGTTAGAGTTTCAGGTGGGTTGTGAAAGTGACAAGACTATGATTTCTTTTATACTTGTCCTTGGGGGAAGCTCTTCTTCCTTCGTGAAGGCTCTTGTGTTGATGTTCTCTTGTTTTCAAAGAAAATTTTAGTTTAAAGATAATTTTTCTAGACAATTTATTTGTTGAAAATTGAAATCAACAAGTTTTGTTCGATGTAGGTTAGTACTGTTTGGTAGAGTTTTCTTAGTGATATATCAATATGCTGCAATAATGAAATTTTTATCTAGTTAGAGTGGCTTTAGTATATATAATTTTTGTATGGTTCTTCTATGTGTTTTGGGGATTGGAATGATTGTAGGTGCCTTTTTGGTATTTGTATGGGAAAATTTGCTCCCTTAAATAGTTAATGTGGAAGTGGTTGCCACGGTTTTGTTAAACTCCAGGTGGCGATTTAAAATTTATGATTTCTTTGAAGAATGGTTTTCTAAGAGATTAGACATAGTATAATGGGTCATTTCTTTCCTTTGAAGACCAACAGGGTAGTGTCATACATTTTACTGGAGAAGTGCAGGGTGTCCTTTAGCTGACTGCGAAAGCGTAGGGAAAGCTTAAGGCAGGTCGACTGCAAAAAAAATAAGTTTGAGTATCCTTTAGCTGACTATGATAGGGTGGGATGTTCTTTTGGCTGGTAGCGAAAGTGTGGGGTGTTCTTCCCTTCCTTTGATTTCCAAAGTGTGGGTTGTGCTTCTGATGGCTGTCAATGTGTAGGGCGTTCTACAAAGGAACTGGTATTTTGGAGTCTTGTTTGTTAGGTAGTTTGAAATTTTTATTTTATCTAGAAGTACTGAAATATATTGTAAATCATTAAGTTAGAAAAGATAATTTGGATGGTCATCATTAATTTCAAGTGTTGCTATTTTTCATTCTTACCTAAACTCCCACTTTCCATTGCACGACACAAGAAGAATTATGAGAACGACAATGAGAATATATGTTATTCCCTTTCCGAGTGGGGAGCCCTGGTTCTCTCCACTGCGGATCCTATTCAAAAGGCCCGTCTCTCCCACTACGCATATAAACAGTGGTGCAATGGAAAAATCCCCATTGGAACAACCAAGCCCCCCGAAAAGCTTTCACGGCTGGACAAACTGGAGCTTGTATGTATATATACAATTCTCTTCCTTCTCATCTTGACATTTTTATAATTTCATTACTCTCAGAAGAGTATTTTACGGCCCTGCCAGTGGGAGATCCATCAGCTTTTAACGTGTATTTTACCGTGCATTTGAGTGCATCTATGAGAGCAGCTAATTTGATTCAAACAACCCAATCCAGCAAAAGAATGAGTTTGTGTAGAAATACTGGTTTTGATTATAAGAACAGGGTTCAGACATATACTCATGTTCTTATCGTGGCTTGGGAGGTCCATAATCTGGACTTTGAACTAGCACTAGCGGTAGTAATAACTAGCTTATAATTGAGAGAGCCCTAATAGATTGCCTCTCCACTTTACTCACCGGATGGCGTTGGGCGGGAGACTGGAGATTTCAAACGGAGAAGGGCAGTTCACTGTATTCGATGAACAGACATGGTCAGCGAAGGAGAAAGCTCAGGGTTTACGTGACTATACAAGCGAAGATCAACCCATTACTGGTGTACAGTTTGGGACTTATTCTGCAGGTCATCTGGAGGCTTGTTCTCTCTTGGTCGGATGTCAATCACCCTTACAGATCGATGGTTTTAAAGCGGGAAGGGAGGGAGGCAGCCTGATAGGCGTTTGGAGCACGGCACTGGCCAACAGTTCTGTTATACAAGGGAACGGCTTACATCAAAGTTTGAATGCGGAAGAGAAGGAAGTGGGTAGATTTCAGAGAACATGTGACTTTGGGAATGATATCAGTCAGGATCCCTCTGTGTACTTGTTGCGTAGGGTGGAGGATTTCAGGGATAGGGAAGATCAAACCCATTTCAGTTGGGAAGAACAGAGTGGGTATCATTTTTCTGAAGGTTTTAAAGAGTCGGATTTAAACAAGGTTAAGGAGGTTGGAGCTGTGAAGAAAGGGGGAAGAAAAAATCATTGGATCAAGGCTAAAAGAGTTGATTACAACTATGTCTTTGGGGAGGACATAGGTTTGGAACAGGTTTCTCAAATGGCGAGCAGAACACTGGTTGGCAGGGTTGTGGGGAGGTCTTTCATACTGAAAACCGTTGTTGCATGGGCTGATGTGCAATGGAAAGAGGCTCTTGGTTATGTGCCTGAGGTGGTATCTCTCTCTAAGGGGTGGTTTACCTTCAACTTTCTGCACTCTGACCATGTCCAGTGGGTGATGCATCGATGCTGGGCTGTTGATCATTCTCCAATGCTTCTAAAACCTTGGCATCCACTCTTTGAAGCTAGCAGGGAGAGGGTGGATTCGGTCCCTGTGTGGGTTCGTTTGCCTGGCTTGCCTTTACATTATGGGACAGAAAAACATCTTCGTGGTATTGGCAATACGATTGGGGATTTTTTAGAGGCAGACCTCTCCTTTCTCAAGACAAATCACAGGCGGGTAGCTAGAATTCTTGTTATGCTTAACATCAGAGAAGGCCTTGCTGAAACCCTGAATCTACGGTGGGGGAGATTTGACATTAAGCAGATTCTTGATTATGAGAATGTCCCATTTAGGTGCCGTTGGTGTCATGCTTATGGACACCCTGCAAAGGACTGTGGCCTCTCCTTCCGAAATGTCAAAAGCCGGGGCTCTAGTCGACCTGAGGAGGATTCTATATTGAAGGGGGTTGGCTCTGGCTCTCCATTTCGCAGAAAAAGCCCTCTTCAGTTTCCACAAGCATTTTGCTCCATGATGCAAATACTTCAAATGCTCAATGTGTGTTAGGTTTCCAGTCGTTGGGAGCGGAATCTGGATTGGGTGCTGAGTCTGGTCTATTAACAGGGCAAAAGTTACTCTCTCAGAATTCTGGTTGCGGACAGGCTGCCATAAAGGTCCACAGTCGTCACTATGGTGCAGATTTTCAGTTGAAGAACGATGGTATGTTGAAATAAGTATTAATTCTGTTGAAATATTCACTAATGGGTTCCTTCCCATTCTCCCCAAATATCAACATTTCACTAAATTTGGAAACGACTTCAGTTGAGGCTCGGTCAGAAGAATGGGGTATGTTAACTACTGTTGTTCCTGCACTTACTTCTTTTCCAGCTCTCCATGAGAAGGCTATTGTCATTGACCCAGGTGACGAGCTATTGGCCCCTTTGGAAATCACTGCCCCCTTGGTCACTGGCTACAACCTGAGATCTAGTGCAAAAAAAGGTGCAGGTGGGTTCGGGAGGGGAAAATCTCTTTCAGCCCGAGGCGGGGGCAGAATCTCTCTTCTGGCGAAAGCTCAGGATCGAGCTATGATTGAGGTACATGATGGGAGGCAGATTTCGATTGATAGGGCACTTAGAGCAAGCAAATCCCTGAAGCCTGGTGTGTTATGAAGATTATGTCCTTCAACTGTAGGGGCTTGGCAGGTCCCCTTAAGAAATCTGCTTTCCAAAGAATTATTGTGCTGGAGTGCTCGGATATTATTCTGCTTCAAGAGACGTTAGGTGAAGGAACTGTGGTCAAAGCTAGATTGGAAGGCTGGTTTCCAGGTTGGACATTTGAGTCGCTGGATGTTAGAGGAAGGTCAGGTGGACTGGCTATTGGTTGGAATGAAAGAACAATCAAATCACTAAACTTCTGGGGTATGGAGTCGGTCTTGGGCTTTAATTTCCTATCGTTGGAGCTCGGTGATGCATTTAATACTTTTAATATTTATGGACCTTACCAAGACAGGATTCTTTTTTGGGACTCACTCCTGGGTAACTCTTTACTCAAGGAGGATTCAGTGATTTTGGGTGGGGACCTGAACTTTACTTTGGGACAGTCTGAGATCTGGGGTCCTCATGCACATATTGACTCCTTGACTGGATATTTCACTAAAAAATTGGAGGAGAATCATCTGCTAGATATAGAGCCCTTAAAGATGAAACCCACCTGGAGGAATAATCGATGTGATGAAGAAAGAATAGCGAAGAGATTGGATCGGTTCCTGGTGGCTGAACAACTTGTGGACAGGCCTTTTCAGATTAGGCAGTGGATTGGATGTGGGGGTGCATCTGATCATTTCCCTATTTTTCTTGAGTTCAAGATCAGGCCCAAGATGCCTCCTAGCCCTTTAAAGTTCAACAAAATCTGGCTAAAGGACGAGTCCTTCAAAGCTCTTGTTCTCGCTAGATGGGTCCCTTATAGGGCGGATAGTATTCTCTCTGCAGCTTTTCACTTTGCTGAAAATTTAAAACACATAAAGGAAGCTGTGAAAGTCTGGTCGACTGCTAAGAGACAGAGGGAGGATGTGGATTTGAAGCAGGTGGAGGAGGATCTTCGTTTGATATATGAAGGGAATGGAGGGGGTTTTCAAACACAAGTGGAAAAAGACACTCTTGTTGCCCTTGAAAAAAGAAGGAACGCCCTACTTATGGATAAGGAGGAAACCTGGAGATTGAAAAGTAGGGCCACATGGCTGGCAAGTGGGGATGATAATACAAAATTTTTTCATGCCTATGCTCGTGGTCGAAAGGCGACCAATACTATTTGGAGCTTAAGAGATAGTCAGGGCATTAAGCACGCCTCATTTGAGGCTAAAGCTAAGTTGGGGGTTGACCACTTTAAGGATCTCTTTAAAGCCCCAACACATGCATCACTTGCGGAAGTTATAAGAGTTGCACAATTCTTTCCGAGATTTGTGGAGGAGGCTGATAACAGATCTCTGATGGCTGAGGTTTTTGAGAAGGAGCTAAAGGAGGTACTTCACAGTTTCCAAAAAGATAAAAGTCCTGGTCCTGACGGTTGGTCCATCGAGCTTTTCTTGGCTCTTTTTGAGGTTTTAGGGACAGATCTGCTGAAAGTTGTGGAGGATATCAGAATTTCAGGGCGGATTCCTACTTGCTTTAACTCCACTTTCATAGCTCTAATCCCGAAAGTGGATAATCCCTCTTCTTTGGCTGATTTCCGCCCTATCTCTCTGTGCAACTGTATTTACAAAGTGATAGCTAAGGTGGCTGCGAGAAGACTCAAAAGCATTTTGTCTACTCATATCTCTGGAGAACAATTTGGGTTCCTGGAAGGTCGTCAAATACATGAAGCAATCGAAACTACACAAGAGGCTCTCCACAGCATGAAGACAAAGCACCTCAAAGGGACTGTGCTGAAAATAGATCTTTCCAAAGCGTATGATCGGGTAAGCTGGTTATATATTCGTATGCTTCTGACTCACCTTGGTTTTGGCATTGCCTTTATAAGATGGATTATGAGTTGTATTACTACTGTCTCTTTCTCAGTTTTAATTAATGGGGCTGCCTCTCCTTTTTTTCATGCTGAAAGGGGACTGCGCCAAGGCTGCCCCCTTTCTCCCCTTTTGTTTTTATTGATTGCTGAGGGTTTGAGTAGAGCTCTTGAGGATGCTAAGAGACAGGGTTCCTTGAAGGGCATACAGGTTGCTACAAATTTTTTCATTACACATTTACTATTTGTAGATGAAGTATTAATTTTCAACTTTGGATCGGTGCGTGATGCAAACACTATAGCTGAGATTTTAGATCTGTTTAGCACGGCTACTGGTATGATTGTGAACGCTAATAAGTCCTCCATCACTACTCATCTTCTGAGGGATGAAGAGAGACGTGAGTTCGGGAGGATATTTTCTTATAATCATGCTGATTTGGATGATGGGCTGAGCTATTTGGGGTTCCATTTAAAACCCAATGATTATAGAAAACTTTACTGGAGCTGGATGCTGGAAAAGCTGGAAAAACGATTAAGAGTTTGGTCCCATAAATGGTTGTCCAGAGCTGGGCGGTTGACTTTAGTTAAGTCTGTTTTGGAGGCTATCCCAGTTTATTGGTTGTCTTTGTCTTGGATTCCAAAGGGTATTCTGGAGGCTGCCAGGAGGATTTTCTTTCGTTTCCTTTGGAGTGGGAAACAAGACTCTTTGGTGACCCCTTGGGTCCGGTGGGAGAAAATTGCTGTCCTGAAAGGGATGGGAGGATGGGGATTGAAAAATATTTTTCTCTTTGCTCAGGCCCTTGCAGCAAAGAGTGGATGGAGGCTTATCAATGTTGATAGTCTTTGGACTCAGGTGATCAGTCAGAAATATATTTCTCCATTCTCTATTGTGGATTGGATAAGGAATCCTAGAAAATCCTTTACTGGTGGCTCGGTGATTTGGAAGGCACTTGTTAAGTCATTTCATTTTTTGGAAACAAGTCTGGCTTGGGATGTGGGTAGTGGCAAGAAACTTCGGGTTGGTGAGGACCCTTGGTTGGGCAGTGAAATTCAACACCTCCTTCCCTGGCGTACGATTGAAGCTTTAAGGCTGAGGGGGATTACTTTTCTCTCCCAACTTGTTGATCCAGTTAGGAGAAGGCTGGGCATTCAACCTTGGATTTTGGCCTCTTCCTTGGGGATGGAAGATCAAGACGAGAGGGCTTTGGCTGTTTATATCTGTGCTTTAAAACAGGCTTATATTTTGCTACAGGATAGGGAGGATATGATTGCTTGGGATTATGATTCTTCGGGGATCTATTCCCCCAGGGCTGGTTACACAAAACTTAGTTCTGGGGCTGTCTTGGGTGAGGAGCGGTGGTGGTGGAAAAAACTCTGGAAACTAAATTTCCCTCCTAAGACTCGCCTTTTTATGTGGTGTGTACTTGAAAATAAAGTCCCTACCTGGGATGTGCTACAACACAGAGGTTTTCAGGGTCCTGGTTGGTGCAGTTTGTGTCACTCTGATGTGGAATCTGTTTACCATCTCTTCCTCAGCTGTCCTTTCATTAGAGGTGTCTGGCTGGAATGTTCCAGGTTATTGGGTATTCTTTGTAGATGGGAGGGAGTTTCACTGTCTCATGCATGGGATTCGTGGTGGGGGTCTTATGCTGATCAGAATATAAAAGCTTTGCCTCTCCTTGTCATTTGGGGTTGTTGGCTGGCATGCAATAGGCTACTATTTGATGGGACGGGCAGCACTCCAGAGATCGTTGGGGCAATGACCATAGGACTGCACTCTGCTTTTCCTATTCATATTCAGGCTGCCATTCAGAGGGAGGTCCTACTGTTGGATATTGGTAGGAGGAATCCTTGGGGTTTCTTTGATGGGGCTATGCAGCAGAATGTCTGTGGTGGGGGGGCTCTGCTGTATCTGTTGGACGCACATTGGTTTGAGATCTCGACAGGGCTTGGCGAAGGTTCAAACAATTATGCTGAATTGTTGAGCCTCAAGATCCTTCTGATGTTCGCGGTGGAGAAAGGCTGCCGAGTGTTAAATTTCTATGGGGACTCCTTGAATGTGATTAATTGGATTAATGGTATTCAGCAGTGCAGAGTTCATCACCTTCAAAATCTGCTCTGCTCCATTAAGGAGATCCTCCGCTCACTTGATTCTTTCTCCTGCCTGCATATATATCGAGAGAATAATGGTTTTGCTGATCGTGCTTCAAAGAGGGGGCTTCTGCAGGATGAAGGGCTTTGGAGGATCTGAGAACATCAGGATGGAGACACTATTGATTTTTTCCATCCTTCCTTATTTGACTGAGAGGCTATTAGTCTCCATCTTTGGCCTGAACAAAATCTGCAATCAGAGAGGCTATCGGTCTCCATCTTTGGCCTGAACAAAATCTGAACACATGGTGGTTCCTTAACACAAATGTTTCTGTGAAGATCGAACGAGGTTTCTCACTTGGTTTCACTTGGTCTAAACTGCTCATTGGGCGGTCTGCTGTGGGATGGTTTTTTCCACAAATTCGATACCTATTAGATATGGTCTTTACTTGGTGTGCGTTTTTATACTACAATCCTTAACACAAATGTTTTTGTGAAGATTGAACGAGGGTTATCACTTGGTTTCACTTGGTCTAAACTGCTCAATGGGCGGTCTGCTGTGGGAGGGATTTTTCCACAGATACGATACCTATCAGAGATGGACTTTTCTTGGTGTGCGTTCTTATACTACAACTGGTACTGGTGGTTGCAATATACAGGTTTTGGTTTCTCTTGCCAGCAGGGCCGCTTCTGAGGGCTGTACATAACAGAAAAAGACTCAAGAAGACAGCGTCACTTTTCTGGGTGGTGTTTCTTCACTGTATTAATACAGTGCTGTGGTTTTTCTCACTGTTAGGGTGCTTTTTTGAGGTTTCTGATCGATTGGGCTACTGCTATATGAGGATTCTGGGAGCTGTAAATTCTAGGCAGCGCTAGTTTCTGAATGTGTTAGTGTTGTTCTGCTAGTGCATAACAGTGTTTGTTTTATCTATCTAATTTTTGAACATCATGTTTTAAATTAGGCTTGGGTTATCTGCCAGAACCTATCTCTGTACAGGAATACTTTACAATTTGTAACTGGTACTTTTCCACAAACTATTTATGTTTGTATATCTTTGATCACATATTCATGTGAATCACAATGTAATTTTGTACTCGCCTGCAGTAATGAAATTACGATTTTTTCTCGAGGAAAAAAAAAGATTGCCTCTCCCTCCCTTTCAAGCTCCGAGGAAGGTGTTAGCAGAACAAAATCATAGAGAGCCTATATGAAGAGAGATTTCATGTTAATGTTGTTCAACCTACCCTTTAAAGTGTTTTATTCATGTTCTTCTCGCAAGAGCTGATTGGGAGATATACAATCTGTATATGCTTACAATTTTTGCTTCCTTTTGGGAGTCTATGCTTAAATTTTATTTTTTTGGGGAGTCTAAATTGGATGTAAAAATTATGGGTATTGATGATGAATGCAGTTACCTCAAAGGTAACAGTAACTAGGACTATTCTGAAGCAAACTTGTATATTAGATTAGACATGAGCGTAGGTGAGGTCCCAAGAGTTTTTCTTCAACAGTCTCACCTGACTCAGGAGCATATTGTGCAAAAGACTTTGGACCAAGTCGAGTATATATATATTACATTTATGTCTCTACAAGATTTATAAATATCCAAACCTGTTAACCTCATATAACTCGTCCTCCAATGAGCGCTAAAGAGTGAGTGATCTTTTTAATGGACACAAAATTTCAAACTTCTGAAGCATTTTTCTTGTTACTTTGCATTAGAGGCGTAAGAGCAAGGGCATCAAAAATTTTTCTTCTTGCTCTTCTTGTTACGATTCATAAAAGCTTTCTTATGCTCATTATCATTAGGTCTCCTATAATTGAAATTTAGCGCTATGTTTTGAAGCAACCTTGTCTTTCATGCTATGTGATGTAAGTTTAGAATGGAAACAATACTTCTGACAATATAAGCATGACAGTATAAGAAAAATGCTTCCGAATGGCCAGTCCCTGACTAAGACATGTTTAGCTGCATTTTGTCACTAGTAATATCCTGTCTACAATAGAATTTGACATTGATGCTTTTATTAAGTCTATTTATATTTCAATCCACTAGACTTGGATTTGTAGGCAAACAGACTGATCACAAATATGGCTGAATTAATTGTTTTTTTTAGTATACTAACGACCTCCAAATTACATTCCATTAGGCCAATATATGTCTCCACACAATCCTGATGAGGGCCATATCTAACTGGTTGGAGGGTGTAGCGGTGGGAAAGTTCACGTCAGCAGGTTGCACTGCATCCCCTTTTTGAAATTTCTAATACAAATTTTGGTGGACAAGCAGCAATGACAACAATCTGGACCACCAAAGTAAATAAGAGCATATATCCAATAAAAGACTTCAAAGCTTCTCGACCCCTTGCTACACCTGGAAATTTTTCAGCATCCCAGACATCAATAGATTCAGCTTTTCGGCATGGCAATGTTCATTTATTCTCTGGCAGTAGCTTTAATCTCATAGATTACTACTGTGCCACAGTTGGGGTTTCTGTTTCCCTACCAAATTTCTCTTCTACTTGCTGTTGCTTAGCCTCTATTTGGCATGATAATAGTAAGGATTGCACTGTACTGAAGATTCTACGTATTCTACCTCCTACTAGTCAAAGTAGTCAAGGGAAAGGTAATGTAGTTGCCTGGGAACGAGCTATAGCAGACAGGTATGAAGTTGATTTTTCTTGTCATATTGTTGCATCTCTGTATTTATATTGTCGTTTATTTCACTAGCCTATGGTTTGATTATTCTTATCCATTACCAGATTTTGGTGGGGCCTCTCAGTTGGAGTTGATTGGTGGGATGTTGTTGGTTGTGCACAAAGTGCAACTGAAGATGACATAGGTAGAATTAATGTACATTATCAAAAGGAAATCAGTTATGTGTTGGTGGATTAAGTGACGATGGGAAGCCACTTATGTTAACACTCCTTTGTGACTCATTTATATTCATTCAAACTGCAAAATGGGAGGAATACTCACATACTACTATATTATAAATCCAAGTAGAATTTTTGATGCAAATGTTGTTTCTGCAATTGGAATACGTGTTCAAAGGTCCCCATATGTGGTTTGACCCTGTTTGATAACAAGTTTAAAATGAGTTTTTGGCATCTCTTGATTCCAAGGACGTAGGTGGCAATTTGGTTGAACATATTACATCACAATGTTCCTCTTTTCATGGTCAGTTCATATAGATGTTTTGTATATTATGTTGGTAACACATGGTACAATTGTTTTTGAAGGATATTAGGCAATAATATGATCTCCCCGATCATCCCTTGTTCAAGAGAAATGGAGCTAAGCTTTCCTATCAACAAATTTTAAGATTAACATTGACCAGAGTATGAAGCTACAGATATGACGTTCAAAATAGAGATATCCATTGCTTTGTGGAAGAATGCTCACATGGTGCGCCTAAGGGAGAAAGTTGTGTCAGAGTATTTCTAAGCAAATATATTAATCTCCAAAATTATTTAATATGGGGCATTCAAGTCTTTGGCAAACGTGTTGATAAGCGCTCCTATGGTGCTTTTAGGAAATGGGATATCAATTGCATGACAAGGTGTTACATTTTGGTAACATGTCATAATTTTATTTATTTGTTGGCATTATGTTAAAAAATTATCAACCAAATATATACATTTTCCATAAATGCATATAGGTTGACAACTGGGTCGAGAATTTATGAAATTGGTTGATGATGGCTTGGAATATAGAGACCTACAATTTATTTTTGAAGCTTATCATCTGCCCTGGCATCCTCGATCAGGAGCTGATGGAGATATTTGTAGAATGGAACAAAGGATGATTAGGGTAGTGGAGAAATGGACCAAGAAAAGACACGAAGGGTCCATATATTTCACCAAAGACCAATATCAAGAGTAGAGATAATATTATTGCATTCTCATGAGCTAGGAAGAAGTTTTTGTGTTAGTGGACTTGAGGCCAAAATTTTAAGGATTAAAAATGCTTCGCAGATTGTTGACAAAGTATCTCAACTGTACATATACTCATTATAAATGTAATTTCCTACATCATGCATGAAGTAACCAGAGTTCCTTGGAGTTATATTTGTTTTATCTAATGAAATGGTTTATTCAAGATTTGGTATAGCTTGTGTGGCCATAGTTACTCACAGATCTCTTGTTCTAGTATTGAAATGTTGTGAAGCATATAAGTTCATGAGAGAGTTCAACTGGATTCTATTTTCTCAAATGATGAGTTGAACATGATGATGGAATTTGCTTTAGAAATTGAATACTTTGAGAAAACTAGGTTGTTTTAACCCCATCTTCATAATAGACCTTGGAGATTGGGTCAAATGACTAACACTCCCAAAGTTTATCACCCTTATTAAAAAGGTGTCTGTTTATGCCAACACGACTTCAAAAGGGTGAAGTAGGACAAGTTACACAATCACACAGGCCTGAGTATGATCAAAAAATTCATTTCTTATCTCAAAACGTAAGTGATGATGGGAAGCCTCTTATGTTAACAAACCTTTGTTACTCATTTGTATTCATTCAAACTGCAAAATGGGAGGAATACTCACAGACTACTATATTATAAATCCAAGTAGAAATTTTGATGCAAATGTTGTTTCTGCAATTGGAATATGTGTGCAAAGGTCGCCATCTGTGGTTTGAACCTGTTTGATAACAACTTGAAAATGAGTTTTTGGCATCTATTGATTCAAAGGACGTAGGTGGAAATTTGGTTGAACATATTACATCATAGTGTTCCTCTTTTCATGGTTAGTTCATATAGATGTTTTGTATATTATGTTGGTAACACATGGTACAATTGTTCTTGTTCTAGTATTGAAATGTTGTGAAGCATATAAGTTCATGAGAGAGTTCAACTGGATTCTATTTTCTCAAATGATGAGTTGAACATGATGATGGAATTTGCTTTAGAAATTGAATACTTTGAGAAAACTAGGTTGTTTTAACCCCATCTTCATAATAGACCTTGGAGATCGGGTCAAACGACTAACACTCCCAAAGTTTATCACCCTTATTAAAAAGGTGTTTGTTTATGCCAAAACGACTTCAAAAGAGTGAAGTAGGAAAAGTTACACAATCACACAGGCTTGAGTATGATCAAAAAATTAATTTCTTATCTCAAAGCGTAAGTGATGATGGGAAGCCTCTTATGTTAACAAACCTTTGTGACTCATTTGTATTCATTCAAACTGAAAAATGGGAAGAATACTCACAGACTAATATATTATAAATCCAAGTAAAAATTTTGATGCTAATGTTGTTTCTGCAATTGGAATATGTGTTCAAAGGTCCCTATCTGTGGTTTGAACCTATTTGATAACAACTTGAAAATGGGTTTTTGGAATCTATTGATTCCAAGGACGTAGGTGGAAATTTGGTTGAACATATTACATCACAATGTTCCTCTTTTCATGGTCAGTTCATATAGATTTTTTGTATATTATGTTGGTAACACATAGTACAATTGTTCTTGTTCTAGTATTGAAATGTTGTGAAGCATATAAGTTCATGAGAGAGTTCAACTGGATTCTATTTTCTCAAATGATGAGTTGAACATGATGATGGAATTTGCTTTAGAAATTGAATACTTTGAGAAAACTAGGTTGTTTTAACCCCATCTTCATAATAGACCTTGTAGATCGGGTCAAATGACTAACACTCCCAAAGTTTATCACCCTTATTAAAAAGGTGTTTTTTTATGCTAACACGACTTCAAAAGGGTGAATTAGGACAAGTTACACAATCACACAGGCCTGAGTATGATCAAAAAATTAATTTCTTATCTCAAAGCGTAAGTGATGATGGGAAGCCTCTTATGTTAACAAACCTTTGTGACTCATTTGTATTCATTCAAACTGCAAAATGGGAGGAATAGTCATAGACTACTATATTATAAATCCAAGTAGAAATTTTGATGCAAATGTTGTTTCTGCAATTGGAATATGTGTTCAAAGGTCCCCATCTGTGGTTTGAACTTGTTTGATAACAACTTGAAAATGATTGTTTGGCATCTATTGATTCCAAGGACGTAGGTGGAAATTTGGTTGAACATATTACATCACAGTGCTCCTCTTTTCATGGTCAGTTCATATAGATGTTTTGTATATTATGTTGGTAACACATTGTGCAATTTTTTTTGAAGGATATTAGGCAACAATATGATCTCCCCAATCATCCCTTGTTCAAGATAAATGGAGCTAAGTTTTCCTATCAACAAATTTTAAGATTAACATTGACCAGAGTATGAAGCTACAGATATGACATTGACAATAGAGATATCCATTTCTTTGTGGAAGAATGCTCACACAGTGCGGCTAAGGGAGAAAGTTGTGTCAGAGTATTTCTAAGCAAATATATTAATCTCCAAAATTATTTAAGATGGGGCATTCATGTCTTTGGCAAACGTGTTGATAAGCGCTCCTATGGTGCTTTTAGGAAATGGGATATCAATTGCATGAAAAGTTGTCACATTTTGGTAACATGTCATAAGTTTATTTATTTGTTGGCACTATGTTCAACAATTATCAACCAGATATATAAATTTTCCATAAATGCATATAGGTTGACAAATGGGTCGAGAATTTATGAAATTGGTTGATGATGGCTTGGAATATAGAGACAGAATAGTCTAGAACTGCCGCCATGGAGTCACTGCAATGTCTTGGTGCACAATTTTGAGCCCCACAATACCTAAAATTTCAATTCAGAATAAATCATAACCTAAGAATTTGGAATTGGAAATATGAACAATACCTGAAATTTCAATTAAGAAGAAATATAGTTTCAATCAAGATACCCAATTCTGTAATCGTGCAGTCAATTTTATTGTTGTTGTTGAAGGGAAAATGATCTGGAAGAAGCCCTGGAAAACCTGTGTAATGCAAAATGTGTGCAAGGCATATATCTTCTGTCTAGCCCATGGTCATATCAATGAAACAAAAAAGCTTTTCAGGGGTTTTCACATTACAGTCCCCTAGCCAATTAAATGATTCAGAATTGCACTATTCAAATTCAATAATATCCTTATTTTTATCATGAGGGTTCATGGAATAATCACAGCTATTTTGGGAAGAAATTGAACTGAAAGGAATTTCGAGTGATAAAACAGGATTCTCTCCTACATTGGGACGGTTACACTCATTTCTGAAGGCCTTACCAAGTTTTGAATTCCAGAAACCCTTAGAGCGATTACCGATAAATTTTATGTGGATTGTTGTGAATTTAAATAGGATTTTGATTGCCATTACCTTCATGAGTTCAGGGAACGCAGGGATTCGAACTTGGGTTCGCCATTGTTTAAGGCTTTGTACAAGACTTGACAGATTATTATAACGGAAGCGATAGCAACAAGAAAAGATAGCAGAAATTCAAAAGCAATGCGTTTGTGCTGCTGTTCTCACGCTGTCTCTATTTATTCGCGCGTAGTTGCAGTCCGGAATGGGATGTTGATTTCAAACTAGAGATGATGATGATGATGATGAGGTTCTACGCATGCAAGTCCTGCAGCAAGAAGTTTTCTTCATTTCAAGCTCTTGGCGGCATCAGGGCAAGGTGCCACTACAAGTCCAAGTCCATCTTTCCCACACTGCAAAATGATGGGGGTTTCAAAGAAGAAGTAGTTCATTGGTCCATCAACGGGCCATATGTTGAGACTTATAAGTAGAGTTTGTGCACTGAGAATAAGAAAGTTAGGGTGCATGAATGCCCTGTGTGTCACAGAAGTTTTCCATCTGGCCAAGATTTGGGAAATCTGGCGAAGCTTTGGGTGGTCACAAGAGGACTCATTCCACTCCCCCTGCTAATAATATGCACAATTATATAAGCCATTCAACAACTGAGCAACAACAATTTTCACCTCCAAGTAGAATCGAGATGTTGGATCTTAACGTGCCTGCTGAAAATGAAAATGATTGTACTCAATTGCAGCACAATTTTGCAGTTTCTGTCAATTTAGGTGCAGATTCTACTAGCAAATGTGAGAAATAAGGCATTACACATATGAAAAAAAGTCGTAGTAGAAATTACAAGCCACCATTTTTCCAAAGAATGAGCAAACATAGACATCATAGTCAGCTTGTTTGGTCTTAATTCAGTCTCCTAAACCGAGCTCATTTAATTGTCAACCAAGATTTGTAACCCATTGAAGTGAAGTGTATCGTAGGTACCCAGGTGCTTGTTTTCAATGCGTTGTGTAGTGTTTGGGGATGTTTTTGGTCTTTTGTGATGATTTATGATGTTTTTGGTCTTTTGGTGATTTTATGCTTATGAAGAAATGACGAAAAATCGATGGAAGGAAGCTAATGATTGAAAATAGAGTGAGACCCACTGATGGATGAAAAATGACAAATGCAATTGCAAACACTGAAGTAGAATCAAATCTAAACTATGACTAAGCAAAAACAGAGCTTGATCATGACTTCTAAGGAAATGATTAAAAACATAAATTAAATTTGTCAAATTCTTTCATCAAAGGCATTTGAGAGAGAGCTTGAAAAATGGTCAACTAAGCATGCAAATCTTCCTAAGTAAATAGTTTAAACAACTAACTTATAATGATGCAACATCTTGTCCTTGATTAGAGATTTGTTGAAGTATGTTTGGAATAAAATATTGATATCATCATAAGATTTTCTATTCTAAAGCTAATTCCTAACTCTATTCTGCAATTCAATTGAATGTCACAAAACCTTTACTCAAGAGTTATTGATTTCTTTTCAAAGTGGTCTTTTGAGGGAGAGCTCTGTTTATAAAATGAGGAGGAAATTGCAGATGTACTTCAGGCCTTAAAATGATATGGTCTTCTGTTCATGTAGTGATGAGTCAATTATGGATTTTAGAACATGAAGAGATTTGTGAATAATGAAGGCTGTTTTGTTAATCTTAACAACTGAAGTAATCTAATGTGCAGTGAAGAACAATTGAATGTGGAGTGCAAAGGCAATGAGTTGAACTACAACCAAACCTAAGGTGTCACTAGTCTAAAACAGTGTTAAACTACAAGGCATTATCAAACCCAAAAAAGAACAACTGAACATGAATTAAGTGCAATGAAACTCCGGAATATCCTAACTATACTATCATGCATTATTCTATGAAATTACACAATCTCTTTGTCCATCATTGTTGATATTTTGGAAGAGTTCCTTCTTTTGGAAGAGTTAGAACAATTCTGACTGTGTAATCGAATGCAAATGCAAGCAAAAAGACTGAAAGCAATGAAAAACTAAGATATCATATCCTTATCCTACTCGTCATTATGATGTTTTGGGCAAGCGTTTAAGAGCAAGAACAGAGATGATACTTAATGGCAAACAATAACAACCAAATCATTCATTATCACTACCATGTCTTGGACTCCTTAAGAATTTATCGGGAAGAGTTTCTTCTTGTGGAAGAGTGATTAGGAACAAGTGTAATTATGATAGTGAATGTAAACAAAATTACAACTAAATCCCACAATACTATAGCCATTTCCCATTCATCATTATAATCTTTTGGAAGAGCTTCTTCGTGGAAGAGTTAGATTTAGTATAATTGACAAAGAGCGCAATTGAAAACAACTATGAATTACAACTAAATCCTACACTACTATAGCTATTTCCCATTCAGCATTATAATCTTTTGGAAGAGCTTCTTCTTGTGGAAGAATTAGAATGAGTACAACTACAATAGTTAATTAAAAACAACTACTAATTCAAATTCAAAAACGTAAAGGCAGCTAGAATACTTATCTAATTTACGCAAATAAATCCGTGCAAGAGGCAGGGGCCCTCTACCACCTGACCGAATTCAACTCCAAATTAAATCAACGCTTCCAAAACAACACTGTCTACTTCATTCAAGATGAAATAACTTGAACATAGCACTCTGCGTCTTCAGAAATGTAGCACAGAATCTAAGCAAAATCTATCATAAAATCTAACATCCAATCTAGCCTAGAACTCGGTTTCCCAAGTGTTTATATAACAAATGTAAATAACAAGATTTGCAACAATTGGTGAACACTCGTCTTTTCCTTACTCATTCACATTAGGACTTTAGGTTGTCACAGAAAAAGGAAAGACATCCGGACCTGGAGACACCTAATAGAAGTCTTCTTCCTAAATGTGTTCCTAATGCTCCAAAACCATACCTGCACCGTTTCTTCCTCCATGATGAGCAACGAACTACGTGTACATGACGTGGATTATGCCCACATGCGTTTTTTCCCCGAGAGCACACCGGAACATACCAAACGGAAGACAAATGTTAACGTTTCTATTAGCTACTTTAACGTTCACATTCTCGTTAAATGAGGATCCTGGCCAAAATGCTTTACAATGGAAAAAATCACAAAACTTAGCAAGTCAGTCATGTAAATCATTCTAGAAGTAATTTTAACTATATTCATTGATCAATTGGGTCTAGGATAGAAATGGACAAAGGAAAATGAGGTAAAAATGGAATGAAAGAAAGCACAATTTTGAGGCTCAACAACAGTTGTGCCTCTCCGAGAATGTACAAGTGAAGGGGTGCCCAATGCCCTCACCTCGACATTTTCTCTTGTGATGTAGGCGCCTCATGCAAGTTTCATAGCCATTGAAATTCCTTGTTTCTTAGAAGCTTTTGTAACAGGAACAAACCCATAACTAAATAACTATCTTTGCATTTCATCTAAGGGTTGAAGATGTTTTAATCGTCTAACATATAATCTAAAGGTTTTAGATTATGACACGAAGCACACATGAGAGTTTTTTTCAAATAATGATGCCTTACGGCGTAATTATTTTATTAATTTATGTGTTCAAACTTCACTGTTGACTAGAACGTTAATCATGCTTTCCCTCCTTTTAGAACTAGAAGGTGTAGTGAGTAGTGACCACATGACTTGGAGATGGGCTTTTTATTTCAACACACATCTATACGTGCTCACTGGTCATAAAATGTGGTCATTGGTGTATAATAAAGTTAAGTTCCATAAGCTATAACGTTGCTAAGTTTCTTCGGTTGATTGAACAAAAGAGATGATCAACCAGGGTTCACTTAACCTGCCTGCGCGTTGCAGCCCCTGCAAACCCTAGCTGCTCTACCTGCGCGCTGCAGCCTCTGTGGCTGCGCCTGCTCTGGCAGGGCCTCCTGCTTCTGTCGCTGCTTGGTTGGAGCCCCCTCCTTTTGTGCTCTTCTTTGTCACAGCTTTGGTCTGCACCTCTGACCTCTGGTTGCGGTGTTTCTCTTTGCTGAGAAAGGGAGATAGTAAATAATCAAGCGCTGGAACAACAAAAAAAATTCAGCAGTTATGCTTGCTGCGCGTTCTGAGCTTCGCTAGGGTTTCTGCTGCGTGGCTGCCCCTGCGGCGGCCGGCCTTAGGCCTTCCCTATGGAGTCGATGGGTCCTTCTATGGATCCACATTCTTCTTCTGCCATCGACGCCTTCAACCAGCTTCTTGCTGGTTTGCCTCAGAAGAAAAAAAGCGAAGCATCCAAATTTGTTAAGAAGCTAGATGAAATTCCTGAGATCTCTTTGCCTCCGGAGGCCCCCATTCAAGTAGCTTTATCTTTGGCAGATCGAGGTCTCATTGGCCAATTCACGGGTCTGTGGCCTTCTCCGAAAACTACTGAGCAATGGGTTAACAGGAACTGGGCTCCTCTGATCAAGGAAAAGGTCACCTCTTACTTTATGGGGAAAGGGTACTTCCTCTTCGAATTTTCCTCCAAAGAAGACAAAGACTTGATCTTTCAAAATGGGTCGTATTTCATGGGTTCTCAGGGCCTCTATCTGAACAAATGGACTCCGGACTTTGATCCGGCTGTCGATGTTCCCAAGGCTGTCCCGGTGTGGTTTCGTCTTCCAAATCTGCCAGTTCACTGCTGGAACTGGAGTTCCTTGAGACACATTGGCAACACTCTCGGGAAATTCATAGATCGGGAAAACAATAAGGATCAATACGACTGTGCCAGGATCTGCGTGGAAGTAGATCTAGAGGTGGGTCTTCCAGAGGCTATCAAAATCAAAGTCGGAAGCTAGTCTCATGTACAGATCTTGGACTATGAGCAACTGTCGTTCAAATGTAGGAAATGCCACGTTCATGGACACTTTGCTAGAAACTGTCCTTCCAACGCTAAGCCAAAGAAAGGGATTGAAGAGGGTTGGAACCAAGTCAAGCGAGCAAAAACCAATCATAAAGGGAAAAAACCGGGAGCACCCTCTGGAAAAGGCCCTCTTCGGGCTAATGTTCAACGCCCTCCCCCCAAAAAGGCGCAAGAAAACAAGTTTGACCCACTAAGCCAGCAGTCAGAAACTCCTCCGGAGGTCGAGACTCAAAATCTAGTTTCTCCAAACAAAGGTTCTCCCTCGGTCTCCCTCAAAGGAACAAGTGTCGAAGAATCCAAAGGCATGACTTCAGAAGAAGAGGAAGGAGAGCAGGAAACGGACGAGTCAGAGGCAGGAGGAGAAATAGGAGACACCCAAACCTTGGTACGAAGATCTACAAGAGGCCGGAAAACTGACAGGGAAAAAAGAGAGCAGGAGACTTATAAAGATAAGCTACAGGGTAGCCAGCCAACTCTGGAAAAACTGCTAGCCTCAAAGTCCAGGATGTTGAAAATCAGCCCCAAGGCTCCAAGGGAGCCCACCAGAAACATAAATAATGAAGATCATCTCCTGGAATTGTAGAGGTATGGGGAGCAAAGTCAAGGAAGAAGCCATGAGAAGCTTATTAAGAACAGAAACTCCAGACATACTTCTCGTCCAGGAGACTAAGCTGGAAGACGTAGTCTTCCTGCAAGCAAGCAAGAAGATTTGGTTCAAAAGTGAAGCTAGAGCAATCTCTGCCTGGGGCGCTTCGGGAGGGATTGGCACTCTATGGAACGCCAGCAAATTTGCAGTCACCTTTGAGGCTAGTAATACTCACTGGTTGCTGCTGAAAATGCAGAATCTGGACACCAAGGAAATATTCTGTCTCTTCAATGTGTACTCTCCAGTAAATGTCGAAGAAAAAAAGGATTGTTGGGATTCTATAAGGCACCAAGCAGACTTGACAAATCTGGAAAATATAATTATTGCTGGAGATCTCAATCTCACTCTTCACTCATCTGAAAAAAGAGGAGGTAGCGTTGTCCGAGATCCGGCAAGGGAATGGGTGGAGGATCTAATGCAGGACTGGGACTTGATGGATATCAAACCTTCTTCCGGTAAGTTCTCTTGGTCTAATAAAAGAGTGGGCCCTGGTCATATTGCTGCCAGATTAGACAGATTTTTCATTCAAAGCTCCTATCTGTTTCTTGGATTAGAACCCAGAATGCACATTCTTACTAACAGCATCTCGGACCACAAGCCTATAAAGTTAGAGCTCCTGGCCCATCTAGATCTGGGAGCCATCCCCTTTAGATTTAGTCCCCTCTGGGTCAAGGAACCAGACTTCGTGCAAATAGTCAAGGAAAGTTGGAGTCAGCCTGTCAATGGATCTCCGTTCTTTATCTGGGAGGAAAAACTTAGAAGGGTAAAAGGAGTCCTAAAACGCTGGGTCAAAACCCTGTCCAACCCTATCACAGAAAGAAAAGCCATTAAAGTAGCTCTTTCCTCTCATCAAACTCATTTGGAACACGCTATAGTCACAGAGGAGCTGTTAGACCAAGAGGCTCAACTACAACAGCGCTTTCATAAGGCCTGCTTAGTTGAAGAAGAATACTGGAGATTGAAATCTCGAAATCTCTGGCTCAAAGCAGGGGACAGGAATTCTGCATTTTTCCACAAACAAGCCCAAGCCAGGAAATGCTTCAACACTATTTCTGAGATTAAGGAGGACAACGACACCCACAAGGATTTTGAAGACATTAAAAAAGCAACCTTTTCTCACTTTCAAAACTTGTATAGTGAGGATAAGGATCCAGATCATCTCCCAGATCTGCTTGAAATTATTCCTTCTGCAATCTCTCCTCGTATGAACGAGATCCTTGAGGCAAAAGTCACCAAAGACGAAGTCTAAAAGGCCCTTTTTTATATGGAACCGGATAAGGCCCCTGGGCCGGATGGCTTTTCTGCCAGGTTTTTTCAAGTTTGTTGGTCGATTATTGAAAAGGATCTGCTCAAAATGGTTCAAAAGTCTCAAAATACTCAGAAAATTGGAGGCAGCACAAACTCCACTTTCTTAGCCCTCATTCCCAAGGAAAAAGGTGCCAACAATTTCAGCAGATTCCGCCCGATTTCCTTGTGCAACACAGGATACAAGCTAATCACCAAAGTAATTGCAAACAGATTGAAGGTCATTCTCCCCAAGATTATTCCGGAGAATCGAGGAGGCTTCATCAAAGGAAGGCAGATCGTGGACAACTTCACCCTTGTTCAAGAGGCAATTCATTCAAGCCTTCTTCGAAAAGAACAAGGTATGGTGATTAAACTAGATTTAGAAAATGCTTTTGATCCAGTTAATCATAGCTTTCTTTTAAAAGTCATGAGCAAGTTTGGTTTTGGAGATAATTTCATCAAATGGATCCGGGCTTGTATCTCGGAACCATGGATTTCCCCTCTTGTAAATGGAAGAGCCACTGATTTCTTCAAAGCTTCGAGAGGGCTAAGGCAGGGGTGTCCCCTTTCCCCTCTTCTCTTTGTTATCCAAGCCTCTGTTCTCAGCTTCCTATTAGACAAAAAGATGCAAGATCAAGATATTAATGGACTGTGTATTGCAAGAGGGATCAAAAATATAAACCATGCCTTATTTGCGGATGACACTCTGCTTTTGGGCGCTGCCTCCCTTTCCTCTGCCTCCAAATTTAAATCAGTTTTGGATGATTTCAGTGAAGCCTCAGGCAGCGTTGTTAATAAGAGCAAATGTCATATCTTCAGCTGGAACACTTCGCCCAGATTGCTCTCTGCTATTTCTAGATGTTTGGGTTTTGCAGCCTCCTCTACTTGGACCTCTTTCAAATATTTGGGCCTTCCTGTGTTTCTTAAGAGACCTGCAAGCAAAGATTGGCTCCCTCAGCTTGAGAAATTCAAGTCTAGGATCCAAGCCTAGGGTTTTTCCTGGCTCAACAGTGCTGGAAAATCTGTCCTTATTAAATCTGTGCTTACCAGCCTTCCTCTTTTTCAATTTGTTGTGCTTCTTGCTCTGGAAAACATTTAAAAAAAAATGGAAGAGTTCCTGCGGAGGTTTTTTTGGAAGGGTGGCAAACAGAATGATCACAAGATTCCTCTTATCAGCTGGGAAACCATCTCCAGGCCAATTTGGGAGGGAGGTTTCAATTTAAAAAACCTCTGCCAGCAAAACGTGGCTATGGCAGCTAAGATTATATGGAGGATCATTGCGCCCAAGCCAGGCTGGGCCCAACTGGCTCTCTGGAAAAAGTACTTCAGAGGTCCTCCTTCTAGCTGTTTAGGAAATGTGACTCATTTTCCTAATTCGTCTTTTCTCAATCTGTATGCTAAAGCTACTCCTCTAATCAATGAACACTCCTACTGGATCCCTGGAAATGGCAAAAAGATCAATATTTGGACCGATAAAATCATGAATAAGGACCCAATTGAAGACATAGCCTCCATCAGAGCGCTGCGTTGTTGGATGGATAGAGAGGGGTTGTGTTCGTTGTGGGATATTTCCCTTTGGAGCGATTCTGTTTGGGCAGGCTGGAAACGTATTAAGGTGCCGGTTCATCTGGCCAACGAATGGTCCACGCTGCTCGACCTCCTCCATGGCTTGGCCCCCACGCGCATGAGAAAAAGAGATTCAAAAGGCTGGGGGCCGAATGCCAGTGGCTACTCTGTCTCCATGGGCTATGCCAAGCTGAAAGAAAGGCCATACGTCCCACCTAACCCTGCACCTTGGCAGGGTGTCTGGCGTTTTCCTTCTTGGCCCAAAGTTGATTTTTTTTCTTGGTTTCTCTGCCATGGCAAGATCCTTACGTATGATATTCTTCAGAGAAAAGGGTTTTACGGTCCCTCCATCTGCTCGTTGTGCAACGAAAATGCAGAGACAACAGTCCACTTAATCCTCGATTGTAATTTTTCTAAGCAGATCTGGTGCTCCTTTATTCACAATTTGGATTCCAACTTTTTGCTCCCTCGTTCCATTGCTGATCTTTTTTCTAATTGGGCAAACAGATATCCTGGCCCTCCTCCCAAAAATCAGATAATCAAAACTGCATGGGTTGTCCTGCCAAAGGTTATTTGTTGGCAGATCTGGCTAGAACGCAACAGAAGAATCTGCAGAAATATTAAACAGAATCACAAAGTCTTAGAAATCAAGATTAAATGCCATTTAAAGGAGTGCTTGACAGATATAAAAGACGACTCCAATCTCAGCCAACAAGACATTGCTTGGGGATCATTCCTTGACTTGCATTTTCAGCCAGCAGTTAGAATTGCTCCTCCTCTTAAAGACTGGCAAATAAGGAAATCTGAAACTGACTTTAAAGATTGGCTCAATTCGCACTCAAGGCACTCTCTCTTTTTTGATGGAGCAGCAAAGGGAAATCCGGGCAAAGCCGGTGCTGGAGGTGTTGTTGTTAGTCCAACAGGGGAAAAAATTCACTCCTTTGATTGGGGGCTTGGAATCTCATCTAGCATCCAAGCTGAGGCTTTGGCCCTCTATCAAGGCCCCAAGTTCCTCAAAGATTTAAGTATAAGTGAAGCTAACGTTATAGGTGATTCCCAGATTATTATAAACGCAATGGTTTCCAATTCTCAAGCCTTGGATCTCAAACTGGCAAGGCTAATATCCAGAATTAAGGCTTTGGAAAACGCTTTTCAGAACTTGAACTACTTTCATGTGTTGAGAACTCATAACAAAGAGGCGGACACTGAAGCCAACAAAGTTGTTCTCCTTTCAGCCGGGGTCAAGATGAAAGACGAAGATAATTTCTGGGAACCCATCCCTTAAGCTGATTGTTGACATGTTTTACTGCTTGCTCTTAAATAAATTTGTTTGTATCTTCAAGCTGGGAAAAATCTCTGAAAGCGAATTTATAGATATCTTATCAAGGAAGAAGTCTTCAAGTTTCAACTGCATTCTCATTCTTAGCAGGGAGATGCAGCAGGATTTAGACATCCTCATTGTAATCAAATTTTCAACTTTCAGGCCAAGATGAATATAAATACAACATAACCATTTCTGTCAAAAAAAAAAAAAAA